>JABCKL010016968.1:0-11812 GCA_018851305.1 Calocybe cyanea | reverse complement strand
TAGATACTTTAGTTCAAATATTAATTTTACTCCTCTGCTCTCTTATTTTGCTCTGACGACTTTTGACTACTAAGTCTTGAGTCTGACCTCTGACCTCTGACCCTCCGACCCAACTCTGCCCTCAAAATAAATCAAGGACACAACTTGTGGAAGTGGGTGCAGCACATAAGCTGAAGCCAAGTCCCTACAACCAACTCCACATCGGATCTGAACTCTGCTCTACTCCACTAAGTTATCCGTTCTCTTTTATTTTGTTAAGTCCCCAGCATAGCCTAGTCCTTTGGGCATAGCCATAACACTAGGGTATAATAGGATAACATCCTGCATGTAGACTTTGACTGCAGAACTTGGAACATGTGTTCTCAGCCCCATAGAGTCTCCTAGTGTGTGCAGTATAGTGCAAAATCAAATTTTTAGAGGGGTGAACCTATCTAGGGCATATCACCATGTTGTCCTCCAACCACCTTGTCAGACCCAAAATAGCCTTCTCCACTGGGTCCAACCCTCCTCCAACAATCTCCACCTCTCCTTCTGACTCCCCCTCAACCTCCACTGCTTTTCCCTTTCCCTTCTATACTGGTGTGCTCTTCATTCTTTGTTTTTTCACTGGTTGCACTCTGGCCTTGTAGCACTGGAGGCACTTCTCTGCACACCTCTGGCACAATACAGCATTTGATCTAGAAAGTGTCAGTCAAACAATAAGGCAAAGTTAACTACTTACTTTTCTTAAGGGAGGCACTCTGTGCCTTCCTCCAAGCACAAGTGGCAGGAGTGTGCCCCACTGAGTTTTTGTCTTTCTGTCAGAGCCTTGTGTTTCTGCAGCTCTGATGGGCCTCCCTCCACTGTCATTCCTTGATTATTGGCCTCCTTGGCCCTTGCTCTTTCTGCAGCTGCAAAAGCAGCTGCCTCCTCTTCCTTCCTCTTCCTTCCTCTTCCTTCCTCTTCCTCCCTCTTCCTCCCTCTTCCTCCAGTTCTCCTCCTCTTGTCTCTAGGCCTCTGCCTCAGCAGCTTGTCTTGCTGCCTTGGCCACTGCCTCTTCTGTCCACCTCCGAGCCTCTTCCTCTTGTTGCTTCCATTCCTCCAGCTCCAGCTCTGCAGCCTCATACACAAGGCAAGCCTTTCTCTTGGCAATTGATTCCTTTTGTGCAGATGTGGGTGATGGTGCAGTCATTGCATGATGTTAGTTGTTGGAAGGAAGAAGAAAAACACCACTGAAAATTTTGAAGAAGTTCAACATATCACATGACCATGTTACTGTCCTCATGGGACTCATCCATAAAGGGGGGATACTGTCACATCCATGTCTAAACTCTGACTTCCTCCACACTCCTCCATGCTTCCTCCACAACTCCAGACTATTTCCAATACTTAATTTCTTTATCCAATTCCTTTACAGCCTCAGTTACTATCACAGCCTTGTCAGGCTGTGTCCATAGCCCCTCCAATCTGTTCCTTCCATTTGTTACTATGTTACTACCTCACAGCTTCTATTCCATTTGTCTGATCCCTTTATTACAAACTCCAGACTACTCTGGACTACTCCGCCATTTCCAATACACTCATAGAATATAAGTATTTTGTACTCCAGCTGTATTCCTTAGTTTGAATATCAACTTAGTTTTTCTCTTGCTCCCTGGCTTGTCTTGTCACTCTCTGAAATCTTGGACTCAAGGATTCAAAGGGCACAACATATAAGTTGAGGCTGAAGTCCTTCCGTGTTACTCCAAGTCAACTCCTGAACTCCAGGCACCTCCATGTTGCTCTGGGTTGCTCTGGAATGAATCTTTGTTTTATTCTTAAGTTCCTTGCACCAACTTAACATGCTACATGTTGGCGTGATACAATTGTAGTGCCTCTACCTGCCACCAAAGCTGATGCAATCAATACACTGGGACACTTTATTGGACCATATCATTTGATACACAGGGATGCCCCTACCTGCAACAAAAAGGACAAAGGAAAGAAAGATGGCAACTCCAGAAATAAGTCCAAGGACTCCAAGGATTCCTCCATCTCAGACAAGCCAGGCAAAGACAGCAAACTTACTGACCAGGAACATAAACACCACAAGAACAACAAGCTTCACATGTTTTGCAGAAAATCTGGCCACATTGTCAAGAACTGCCATCACTCCACCTCCACTGCCTCCAAAGCCTGTTCCTCCCAGACCAACTCCAGTAACTCTGGCAGCTCTGGTTTGCAGCCCACTCAGGACTCAAAAAAATAGAAAGCAGTCTTCAGAACTCCGCATCAGCTGGAGACTGTGTTGATCTCCACAGTGTAATGGAGTGTTGACTCAATATGTCCACTCTTTCCAACCCTAAATCCCTCTTTGTCCACCCCTTCCTTCCCTTCCCTTCCACTGCCTCTCCATGAAAACTTTCATTGACTCCAGATCAACTCACTGCTACATTGACTCTGAATTTATCTGAACTCACTCCATCCTCATCTCATGAGTAGCAAAAAAACTGGTATTATAAGACATTTGAAAGTTTACCAATGTAACATGTAATAGTATTTGGATCATTTATTGGATCTGATTATTTCTCTTTTCAATCATTCATCCACACTTGAGGTGGCTCCATGCTCAATCAACAATTCAACAATCTCAGAATGACCACCAGCTTCAGCATGTAAAAGTGCTGTCTGTCCATCAAATCCTATAGAGCAAGCATTAACACATGAAATTCTGTTGCTAACAAAGCAAGTGCATACCTTTTGCATTTACATCTGCTTTGTGCTGAACCAGGAGCTTAACAATTTCAAGATGACCCTTTAATGCAGCATGATTGAGTGCTGTCCATCCATCAGAATCTACAAAGCTAATCTCAGCATGTGAAATACTGAGGTCAACATATATATACCTTTTACATGGACATCTGCTTCATGCTTAATCAAAAACTGGGCAATTTCAAGATGACCCCACCAAGCAGCACGACCAAGTGCTGTCCATCCATAAGAATCTGCAAAACCAGCCTTAGCATGTGAGGTATTGTTATCAGTGTGTATGTACTTATTGCATTGACATTTGCTTTATGATCAATTAGAAAATGAACAATATCAAGATGACCATGTTCTGAAGCAGCAAAAAAAAGTGCAGTTCGTCCATTAGAATCTGTAAAGCTAGCTTTAATATATGGGAATTTGATGTTAACATACATATACCTTCAGCATTGACAGGTACCCCATGCTTGATGAGAAATTGAACAACATCAAGGCGACCTAGCTGAGCAGCATGCAGAAGTGTTACCCATCCACCAGACTCTGCAAAGCTGGCTATAGCATAGGAGAAACATTATACATATGCCTTATACCTTTTGTTCTGATATTTACTCCATATTCAACCAGGAACTGAACAACATCAAGATTGTGACCATTTGCAGCTTCAGACAATACCGTCTGCCCATTTGGACCTTTGAAAGCTGACTCAGTATACATAGAATGTCTTTTGGTGTATATTTACCTCTGAGACTCAAGTCTGCCCCCTTTTGAAGCAGCAGTTCGACAACATCAATACCTCCCTTGCGGGCAACAAAATGCAGTGCTGACCACCCCCTTGTATCTGCGAACTGAGCTTCATGTTTATGCACTAATGTTGTTCTAATTACCTGTCATCTTTACATCTGCTCTTCCTCTGCTGATGAGGACCTTGACGACATCCATATGATTGTTCTCAGCAGCATATATAAGTGCCGTCCGTCCCAATTTATCTGAACCTGAGTAAGGATTTGCCTTGGTTTCAAATCTTACCTCTTACCTCTCACTTCAATGTTAGCTCCTTGGCGTAGATAGCTCTTGACAACATCCTCATGACCTTGGCCCGCCGCCTCTAGAAGCTCCTTCCCAAGCTTTTTCTGCCGAATTTCCAGTCCAGTCATGCCTAGATCCCGAATCGGAACCAAAAGCAGCAATAGTGCAAGGGTTTGGCCAAAAGTCCATACCGCGTCGCCACTTTCCAGAAGTGAGTCATTGTTTCTCATTGTGACTTCGGTATCAATGAGAAAGATAAGATTCAACAAGAGTAGCATAATGAAACCGATTACGACTGGCGTGATGCCTTTTCCAATATGCCGCAGCCTCGAATTTGGAGCTAAAGAGATGATTTGCCAGTAGAGCCAAAAGACTCCGCCAAAGAAACCGACGGGGGTATATAGGTTTAGGATAGGGAAAAGAAGGAGGGCATATATCATGATGGATAAGACTTGTAGCGCTTTCGATACAAACGGAATGCCATGGCCCAAGACAGCAATCGAAGCAGACATGGAGCATGCCTTAGGACTGTCAAAGCGGGACGGATTGCTCCAGAGCCATATCCCGACAGCAGCCATTAAAGACAAGTGTACAGAGCCGATGATTGATACGGGATTGAGGAAGTCCTTTCTGACATTGATTCGTATGGTGCGCCCATTGTTTTTATTTTCGAATTTGCGATCATCATCCTGAGAAACGAGTTTTTGGTAAAAATGGAGCATGAGGTATATAAACGTATTTGTGTTGTTGATCCAGCTCAGGTTCAAAACAACGATAGCGTGGTAAGTTGTTAGCTCGTGTCTCAGGGCTTGGACAATGGCTGAGACCAGGATGGCAAACGCCGTGATGAGGATCGTAGTCGACTGTGTCTCCACCGCCTCCAATTCTATTGGGGTGACCTTTTTATCGAAGATTGTTATGGCAGCGGAGAAAATGCTCAGAATGTTCTGTGCGTACATGGCGGTTCGAACGCCAATCCCTGTTATGTCCGGGTTAGCTGGTATACAACCCGCGTTATTCATGAGAAAGAAACAGATGAACATAAGCGCCGTCCACATTGCGCACAAGTTGACAAAGATATAATTATGCCTAATTAGGCAACTCGGACATAGCTCTCAAGCCGAACCGTCGTGAGTGCGCTTCTTTCTTCAATTAGATGGGCAGACCCAGGAAACCATAACTGCATAACCTCAGTAGTAATCTGAATGAAAGTCAGAAAAATCAGTTTGCCTGGGTTAGTATATAACAATCTAAAAACGCAGGGTCTGGCCCAGATAACCTTGGACGACTGTAGCTTCCCAAAGTCAGAGTTCCATGCCTGTACCTGCTTGACAACACGATCAAACTAGAGACACAAGGAGTCCCACCCCGACTTCCCAGTTCAGAACTGCCATCAGATCCCCAATGCCAATGACGAAATCATTGAATACCCAAACTGGTTTCGCTACCACAACTGTCTCCTCACCAAACCGTGATCACCTCAACACAGCTCTGGAACTAGGGATTGCCCAAACCTTAGAACTACAGCCTGGATCTCAACACTGTCCCAATATATCATGGCCGGCTCAAAGTTGAATTCGCTTGTAGGAACGAGCGGTTTCAAGAGGGCTCACCCGGAGTCACTCATGCTTTCTCCTCTCGCACCATCTGGTTTGGGCAGCGTTCGGCATGAATCATTTTGCCAGCCTCCACAGGGGATCATCTAGGAGCTCAGAAAAAAAAAAGGAATGACATCAAGATCTCTTGTTATACACTTGCGGATGAAACTCCCAAACTGTATATGGAAACTAACGTGCTGTACTGGGCAAAATCACTTTTATGTCTTATAGCTCTCTTGATTGTGCCATTCAACAATCCTCGGAAGCTCCCCTACTTTTGCATTCCCCAGTTACGATTCATTGATGCATGTCTTGCTTTTGTGCACTCGTCTGCAAAAAGACGTTTCGGATACATTCTGAAGGAACTACGGCTGGTGTGTATCTTGTGGAAGAGAAAATTCCTTTCCGTCGCCGGATCCCGACAATCCGGATTACGACGTTGCGGAAATTTCTCATCTTTACGCAACATGGCCCAACATGCCAAAAACCGTGTATTTCTGATTACCAAGGTGTGCTTCTTACCCCTTTACCTTGTTAACATATGTGAATTTATAAGTACTGCGGGAAGTTCGACTGCAAAGCTTTTGAAAGATGCATATGTAAGTCTCCATTGCTCCTTCATTTATTCTGATGAGCTACAGCTTTGTGGACAGTTCGTTCAGCAATGGGGAGAGTATGTTTGGCGAAGAAACCGTCGAGACGGGCGTAGCGATGTTTGAAAAGTATCACATGTGCGGCCGCTACTGCTAGCGGCCACCCTTCAATTTGAAGTCTTTGGATCCACACACTAAATCAGACAGTGATGTATCGTAGCATTTTCTTGGATGTATGTTACCAATCCGGAGGTAGCAAAATAGTATGATATTTCTTCACCTCTTCGCCGCTCAGCGAATTTCTGCATGACGAATTCAGGACCAGATTCTTATGCAAGATCGGGGTCTGGAGTTGCCTGCCATGCCATCGAAGGTAAAGAGGCACGCTGTGATAGAGGCTTTCCATACGTTTGGCACTTCTTCTAAGCCATGTCTGGACGGCTTGTCGGCTTTGTCTCGAACATTGTCCCGCACTTTGTACAACAAAAAATCTATCTAATCTTGAAGCTGCCATGTTATTGACGGCCTCGTCACCTCAAAGAATATATCATCCTTTTGTTCGCGAAGGCCATTAAGCCTGCAGATGCAACATTTATGAGTGAATCTCAACACAAGGGCGAGGCTAATGTCAGTATTTACGCTGTGTCATAGGGTATAATCGGTGCCAGTGCTCGCGACTAGAGTTATTCACAATGAGGAATCGAATGTGCGAAATACAAATTTGCCCTAGCGAAATGAAGGAAGCATACGATAGCAAGATACAAATGCCCGAAATAATTAGAGAATAAATATAAAACACTTAAAGTGGGTCTAGCTCCGTATAGAGTCCTCACCAATCATGATCTGTCAACCACCTCTGAAGCCAGCCTTCTCGCGATTTGTTCACTGATCGCGGATTGAATCTTATTCACGATTCCAGTTGCCTGGATAAGATCCACAACTGGTATTTGCGAAGCGTGGTCCGTCAGAACAGTGTATGCGCGTTCCAGAACGCCCACCCTTGTTAGTTTGGTGTGAGCGTTCTCGTTATGCCAGTCGTATTCATGGTGCGGAGGGGATATTGGTTCAGTTTGCGCACGATATCGTTGTTGTTGCAGTTGTTGCTCCTGGTGGAGCAAGTCATGGCGTATCTTGTGAGACGGGCTTGAAAATATATTACGACCTTATGATTATCTCAGATACGAATGACATCGTTCCAGTCTCGGGTACATACCGTCCTTCACTTCAGTGTTTCTTTTTCCTTGTAGATCGTCATCATCGCTGTCAGGTACCAAAACCCTCTCTACAAAACCAGTTCGTCAGCTTTCAGGGCCAAAAGTCATCGTCTGTAGCCTCACCAAAGCCCAGGAGCTCCTTTATCGGTAAGCTATCTTCGCTATCTTCGAGAGCAATTCCCTTTTCCCAGCTCTTGTAATCCTCCTCCGACGGCGACGAAGCCCATGCTTCTAGGCCTCGAGGCGTTCTCGGTGATGCAGCATCCACTGCTTGAGTTCTTAGTTCTGCTGCATTCCCTGACATATCGAGCCAGTCAATGACCCGTTTACGCTTACGACCATCAGTGCTTTGCGAAACAGGTAGAGAAGACGGCCAAGTTGGTAATTGAAGGCCATCAATATCTGGAATTCGTGGGCTTCTTTCAGGGGTCACACCTGCCGTAAAAACCTGAACGGTATTCAAATCAGACACAATCTTGCGCCTCTTTTGATCTATCTTATCTGTTACGAGGCCAAGAAATATAAGTTAATTTGAATTAAGACGAAACTCCAGTGTGCAACTCACCAATGGGTGTTGGAGATGATCTCTTGTGCAATGACGGAGACGACACTCTTTGATTGTCCAATTTTAGCGCCTGGGGCGATGACACCAGTAGCGGGGTGACATCGACTTTGAGGTCAGGATGACCCCTAGGTTGTTGAGCGGTATCCTGGGAAGATGGGCTACGCTGATGTCCGGGCACTTCCGTATCGGAGGGTATAGACTTTGACAGCGCATGGTGTTCAGGAAGCAAAGATAAACTAGCAAGCCCCTGGAGTATATTAGTATTACCGCGCGCAAGGCGTGATGGTTGAGAATCGGGTATCGTAGATTTCCTCTAAGGTGATATCCGATCATTAAACAAGAAGAAAATTCTGACTGTACAAGAACCTACTGTGTCTTGAGAACCACTCGACATGGACAAGCCATTAGCGATGCTTCCACCATAGGCATCACTGTACCCCAGCAAGCAGGCTTTAAGGCAATCGGGATACAACGGTCGATACTCTTTGATACCATGATAAGTTGCGCGCCAATACTCATCAAATGCGGCGGGGCCTATAGCAGATTGCGTCTGACGCCCAAATGCTGAGCAAAGAAAAGGTGCAACTGCATTCAAAGTTGCAATAGTCGGAGGCAAATTGCGCAGCAAGTCTAGCGTCCGGCAGTACAGGTTTTTTACCTAAAATGCGGAGTTAAGTGGGAGAAAAAGCTAGCAGTGGTATTCCAACTTACGATCATCTCATGCTCGGTGCTAAGCATGACCGATTTCTCGTCCCCAATCCAGCCGCATATACTTCCCTGGAGAGCGGACAGTAATTGTGGGAGTAGCGCTGCAGGAGCAGAAGAGAGCAAGGGACCAATGAAGTGCAAAATTTCCAAACAAGGAGCTAGCAATTCTGGGCTCGGCGGATAATTGGACACAAGGGCGCGATTAACAATATCCAATAGACTCGAGGGTATATCAAAGGAGCCAGCCGAATCAAAGTGAGCCAGAAATGCACATAGGCCTTTTGGAAAAGACGCCAGACTAGAAGTTGAGGCTTGTTAGAATTACTAGACTTCTCATCGTGTGAACGACTGACGCTTCCAGCTCTTTCGGCCCCATCCGCTGAATGATTCTATCAACGACCGCGATTGTTTGGATCGAGTTCGCGTGGGCAGATGACACGGCACTTTGGAGTGTGTAGGTCCACAGTTCGAGCTCAGCATCCGACATGACCCAAGCTCTAGAATCATCTTCAGTGATTTGTTCGTTGATAACTGAACGAGATAGAACTCACTTGAACGGAATAACAAGAAATGACGTGAGCTCGTCCCACCCAGTTTTACAGCTAGGATCCTGCCAGGTCTTAGCTAGAACCGTCCAAAGCTGCCTCGTCACTTCTTGACCTTCCTGCTTTTCGCTTCTGGTGAAAAGGACATGCAGGAGGGTAGGGATGCCTATCGATATCAGATCGGCGCACAATTCGCTCCAAGCACTTCTTACGACGTCGTCATCGAGGCGAAATTCGTGCTTGAGCACGGCAGCGAGGATGCTCTCTGCGGGCAGCCAAGAATGCGAATAGACGTTCTTCATCACACCCCACAGTTTTTTGACTATCATAAGCCGGCGGGCTTGTACTGAGGCGGGTGACGTAGAGTCGACAAGGAACCGGCTAACGATGGCGGCGACTTGACCGGCGAAGGATGAGGAAGAGATCAGATGACCGCTTCCCTGTGTTAAATCTGTTTTAACGAGTAGCAGAACTTGCCATATATCCAGAAATTCTCTCTGTGAAGAATGGAAGAATCAGCCGTTCTGCTCCTCAAAGGAATTGACAAGACAAGACTTACGGAAAGGCTTAAGATCGGCTCCCGTAGTGAAATCTCTAACGCGTCAATCCAAATGTCAACGAGTTGGCCCCAGTGTTGTAAAATTTCTTCCTCAGAAAGCCGGCGAACATGGTTAACATCTACGTGTGCCAGACCACGAACAGCCTCCCCCACAACTTCCGGAGCAGCATCTAATAGCGTTCCGTCGAATAGCTTAGATATTTCGAGAATGATACGATCAGCACTCTCTTGGGGCGTATCCGACGGGGTAGTGGGACTACCCACTCCGCTGACCAGTCTATGAAGCAGCAAGATTCCGTCACGCCGATCCGCTTGATCGGCATCTGCTACCATTGACTTGGTCACAAGCAACGCTCTCGAAACGCTTCCTAGACTCGTCGTTTCCTTATCTGTATGGCTAAGGAGAGCCTCAACTAGCGACACCCCTTTCCCGCTCCCAACGTCCTGCTTGAGCAGGCGAAACGCCTTGCCGCGCAATCCAATCGCTGTGTGGGGAATGGTAGGGTCCTCGGGTGGCAGCCAAGTCGGGTCAACTGGTAGACGTGAAAAGGCCCATATGAGGGATCTCCAAATGGGGGAATGAAGCGCTCGTACGTCCTTGTTCTTGTGACGGAGTGCTGGCCTGAGACTGTTGACGCAGAACTTGAGGGAGTGCCGCAGGAAAAGGAAATGGTCCGAGAGAACGATCATACACGCAGGCACCATGGCCGCCCAAAAGGGTTCTCCGCGAATCGGTGATGCAAACGCCCGGGAGATGATGTGTGGAAGGCAAAGTGCTGCTTGGGAGTGGTCGGACACTGATGTGTGCGCTTTGAGGAAAGTGTGTATGTCTTTGCTTATGGTCTCATGAGGAAAATCAGAACTAAGAATCTTCAACTTGGCTAGGGTCACTCCGCAGAGAGCGTTGGCTGCTTGTCGTCGGCACTCAACGTCGTCGGCGACAAGGTTTGACAATATTGATGGTAGGAAACTTGAGGCCGTCGGCCCTAACAGTTCAGGCTGTCGTTGCAAGAGTGTATGTACCGCCTGTTGGATTCGTTACCGGTATATAATAAACACCTAGTAATCGAGGGAATCAGTCACCTTGAGACCGTCCAACTTGGCCTGAAAACCTCTTTCACCGCTCAAAGCCTGCTTGAGGGCGGTGACGATCTCCGTCTTTTTTCCAGAGAGGATAGTCCGCGGGAGATTTTGAGCTTGGATTGCCCAAAAAGCGAGGGACCAAGTTCTTTCAGCGTTTGGAGTAGGTAGAGTGGCGGTCAGGGCAATTTTTAATAGATCACCCAAAAGGTCTCGAAGATCACAGACTGCGCATATATGGTAATTGTTAGGATAGCATAAACTACCGGAAGAAGACATACCAGAAAAATAAGAATACAGGTTTTCAAATGTGAATACATCTGATAATACACGCAAACTAATGTGCGAGAGTGTTGCAAGACTTTGTGCATGTTGGATGTCATGTTCAGTGATAGATAATTCGGTTGTATGGGATCTATAAGAGGACACTGGTGCTTGATGTTGGTGCCAGGGGTCAGCCAGGACGCGGCGGATGTCTCGCTTCAATGCGCGTGCGATAGATGCAGCATAATCTTCAAACAATGCTAAAGCGGGCAATGGGTTCTTGGCACAGAGGATAGCTTGAGATTGGGAACGTATCCGTAATGAGAATACACTGTACGCTTCGATGATGTCGTGTAAAGGAATATATTGGGAGTCGTAATCGTCAAGAGATTCCAGTATAGTTTCTAATGGTGAAGAGAGGTACGAGGAAGACATCATCGGGTCATTTTCGGACAAAGGAGAGGGAGTTGGTAATGAAGTCTGATTCTGCCGTTTGTGTGTTGGTTTCTGCGGTGAATACGCATCCATAGAATGTTTTAGGCCCGAGTTCCGAAAGTTGCGGCTTAATTTCGTAGGATCTTCCAAGACGTTGCCTTTCCTACTATATGACAAAATGGACGTCCTCATGTGTGATAGAAAGCATGAACATCAGATAACTGAATGGTGATAATGAACGAGCTTGAAGCACGATTCCTCAACAGAGCTGATCAAACGACGACTAGTGGTCTTTAGAGAGGTCAATACAGATCACAAAGTACACTCACCCTTCTTATTTATACAGCTACTATGACACATACGTATCCAGCCCTGCCCAGGGGGGGTAGCTCGTCCTAGTCAGTGTTTGTCAATGGAGAGACGCTAGGGTTGAGGAAATAATTCAAATTATTTACCACAAGAGGTAATTTACTGGTAATTTACCGGTAACTTACAGGGTAA
>JABCKL010016966.1:0-11932 GCA_018851305.1 Calocybe cyanea | reverse complement strand
GATGGCTAATCCAACTCACAATGGAGTGGCTTTGACAGTTCAGTGGATGGCAGGTCTTCCTCAAGGGCAAATGGAAGGCTGAAACCTTTGTCACCAACTACCTTCCTCTAATGTTATTTCCGGTTTTCTACCTCGGTGCCAAATTCTTCAGGAGAGAACCTATCGTGAAGGCTCAGGATATGGACTTTGTAACTGACATCAAAGAAATCGAAGCAGCTGAGTAAGTTTCCCTATAGACTGGCTAAGCCTTCTTGTGTGACCCACCTGTCTATAGACAAGATGATCCACCCCCGAGAAACAAACTAGAGGCCTTTTGGCAATGGCTGGTGAGCACCTTCTGTGGTATAAAATGGGACCTCCCTAAATGTTCTATAGATGTGACCGAAAATCGTATTTCATGCAGGAGGATATGTTATGCTATGGGTAAATAGCTGATATGCATGCATCTAGTCAATGATTGTCGGAGACTGTAAAATGATATACACTAGATCTTGCGACAGCTGTATTGTTCTATAGTGCCTTTCCGAAACAAAAAGCCACGTTACCAAAACATCAGCTTTGCCAGCACTGTCAGCATTTGTTTCATGTTTCATGCGGGACATTCATGAGAGCTATAAAACGCTCTTTGCTGTTCCGCCAATAGCTAAATCGGCTACAACTTCACTCGCTACCAACTTCACTCGCTACCAACTTCACTCGCTACCAACTTCACTCGCTACCAACTTCACTCGCTACCTTTCGTAAAACATCATGTCGCTCGGCAGTGACAAATAGTACATCTTTAACGTTGGCGTTCGCAAAGTGGCTAATCTCCCCAAGAACGCTGTCAACGCTGCAATAGAGCTCGTCTTCAAGTCTAACACAGACAACCAAAAGCTAAAGCCACATACCTAATCCAAGCGCTACTCTACTAAACATATCCGTGCGATTAGTGGTTCCTTGAGAAGCAGCCCGATGATACATACCTGATTACCAATGCCGGCTATGACGAGACGCCTTTTACCTACGTTTATAAGGTTTCTTCGGGCCAACAGGTTGTTGCCAATAGTAATAGGGTTGCGTTCAAGATCGTTCCAATGATTAACGACACTTACAGGTGGGTTTCATACCTTTGATTTCACTCAGTGTCCTCATTTACATCAAGAATATACTCTGCGAATGTCGTTTGGCAAGCTGATAATAACATCGTAAGCTTTCTTATTGCCCGAGGTTGGTCAAAAAACATGCTGTTGAAACTCGCTGCAGATTCACCTCCAGATCATCGATAAAGATAGCGACAATCAGCTGTGGAAGTTTCAGCCCGCCTAAGTTGTTATCTTGATTCGCTTTGTGATTGAAAGTTTCATGTTTAGTTATAGTTCATCTAAAGCTCTTCTGTATCACACCCGTATAAATCATAAGAATTGTGTATAATCTCGTGAATATGAGTATGCTATTTTTTGGTTCCGGTGTAAGCGCTCGCCGGACCAACATGTGATGGCAAACGCAGAGACATGATGTTTCATTCTAAAGATTCTAATTTCTGACAGTGACGCTTACAGCAGCAATAGAAGAGGATCTGATCACATACTGTTGAGAGAGGTCCTACCAGTGAATAAGCACCAGATCGGGGTAATCAGGGACAAAGAAGCTGTAAAAACCAATGTTTGTCTCCGGTTCTATGTCTTCCCGGATACAACTAGTGAGTCAAGGGAAGTCTCCAATGTAACACTGGTATTCGTAATGAAAGAAACAAATCGGAGATTAGATTATTGCTAGTTTTCCGGAAAGACAACTTGCGCTTCAGACAGTTCACCGAATGGACTAGTTCCATTTTCGATATTTCAGTATAGATAAGGACCGAATATCTTCGTTTGGACCCCCATCCACTTTGCCTGACATCGAGCGGTAGGAAGTTGCTTATCATTATTCCCAGTGCTGGTTTTGATTGAAACCCACAGATTCTGCTTCAATTGCTTACGCAACCCTGTAGGTGATCGTGTTGTATATCCTACTTACATGCTTAGGTTCCGATCCTCCGCATATGTAGCAGCCAAAAGCTCCAGATCCAGAATGCCATACATCACCATTGCCAATAGAACTGGAGTCACTATCTACGTCAATATAACAAGCAACACCACCTCTGGTGGATCAGCGATTTTCTACCATATCGATGGCGGAAACAGCGATAGATGGAACAGGGAAGGACGCGAAGTTGTTGTCGTAGTCAAGGATGGGTCATCCATTGCCACTACCTATATGGGTACCCCAGATCAGGTCCTCAACGTCTGCTAGATAGGAGCGGGGCATCTGAAGCAAGAAATGAAGAAGTTGTTAGTGTAGTGTTGTAAAAGAGGATTACCATCTTGTTTTATGGTACGGCTATTTGACGTTGAGAATACTTGTTGATTCTGCACCAAGTGCGCTAAGTCTGCTTAGCTGGTCAATGGCTACACACGGCAAGACCTGTATTTCAGACCAGTCACAGATTACTTCCACATATCGCCAGACTTGGGGACGTCGTCATTGAGTTATCAGTGGTATATTATTCGAGGCCGGCGCAGCGTGTGAACTCCTCCTGCTTACTCCGCTCTCCTCAAGGTTGGACACATCGTCGTGGCTATGGATGATCTGAATTAGGTGGTCAATGATCGCCCTGAAATTGTTGTTGTCTCGTACGCTTCACTCTCCGACAGCTCTGCTGGCGACAATAATTCTCCACTGAATCGACATCTTGTTTGAATCTAAGAAAGATATAACAGTATTCATTCGCCCCCGCATCGAAATCAAGCACGCACGGAACGGTACTAAAAAATAATGCCGCTCAAGATCCCACCTATTCATCCAGCGCTCTCAGCCCACCGGAATTTAGTTAGGATGCAGGAGGGAGTGACATAGTATAAGTGCCAAAAGGGATTCTGGAAATGGTTGGAATGTAGAGCATAACGGGTCGATTGTAAGTGAACAAAACAAAAAAAGTAGAAGGAAGATGATTGGTGCGTACCGTCGCAGTAGCACTTGCACTCACAGCAATGAGAGTACCCCTACGAGGTAAGTTACCTTCAACGACTACACTTGGAAGGAAAGTTTGGCCGGAGGCAAAGGTTGCTCCCTCTACGCGGTGCTCATCGATCTAGCCTTCTTCGGTTTGAAGTCCTTTTTCAGGTAAATTGTATTCGAACAATAGGAGCAACATTGCCAAGAGGGTGGAGAGGATAAAATGTAGCGGTTGACGCATTGACCACTAGTTGACCGCTGGATGGGGCAGCACACTCCGTACGGGTTGTAAGAGTGTCACAGGCGGCCAAAGAGGCTGCAGTGGTATTGCTCATTATGACGTAGGCGACGAACTAAACGTCCAAGGTTGTAAAAAAGATAGTCGGATTACGACGAAGAGTAACATATACCAAAGAGAGCTTGGAAAGAAGCAGCATTGTTGTTGGGATCGAAGTTTACTGACATTGTTTTCTATCGCCTGCACTCAGCATTCCACACTGCATCTGTCTGGTTCCTCATCATACGTTCAAATGGCCTGCACAAGGTGGCTTGATGAAAATGTTTTCGCTGGATTATGTTTGCCATCAATGTCAGCTTTACCTGGAAAGATCTCCCGACGTACTCGCCAGCTGATATTGAGCACCGGTACTTACTTTCACCGGGGGGAAGATGACCTGCTGACGGCGCTATTCGAAGAATAACATAGGCACCCTCAGAACCGAACACTGGCAGCCGGCGTGTAATAGAACCTCTCGGACTTAAAAATGTTCAAGGCACGATAAACATAGCTGCCAAGGGGGCGCTAGAATCTCGAAGACATGGAATAAACGCAGGCACCAGATGGTTCCATCAGGGAGTTTGAATGGCCAGAAGTATGACCAGAAAATCGACAGGTGTAATGGATCGGTGTGACAGTTGACGGTTCGAGATTCTATCAAAAACGACCACATGTTCGTTAGTACGTAAGGCTTCGATCTGGGTGAGTGACGAAAATAAACAGTGAATTGTATTCACGCTGTGACTCCTGTTGAGAGCTCCCAACGGCGGGACGGCACGGAACAAGATATAATAGGAGGCGGTGTATCCCGATCATATCAGTGATGATGATTAGTCTTGACAACTTCTTGACTACAGAAGTTTCATCTACTCTACATATCCACCAAAATACTGCATACATATCAGGTGAGTCAAAATATACAAGTGGCCCCTCCCTTTACCCCATAACTCAAGCAGGATCTAACCAGAAAACGTGGATTGATTCCACACATTGCTGGTGATACACTATGGCTTTTGCCCTGATTTCACCCTTCTCAGGCGACATCATTAAAGTTAGATGTAGATTCAGCCAATTGAAAATTGGTCGATTTGGGGGCTGGGGTTGTCTGTCCGTTCTTCGCTGTCTTCAGAATGCCCCTAATATTCGGCTAACTCAATTCAGATGTGAGCATCCATTATAAGCCTAGAAGCAGAAATGCGAAGGCTACACGCCTCTAAAAGTGTAAAGTTTGACTGCTAAGAAATGAGTAAATGAAAAAGGTGTACTAACCTCTACACGCGCGCTCACACAACATACTCTATCCCATGTATGTTTGTTCACCAATACGTTTACACTTTAGATCCCAACGACTGCAGTTTGTGTTGGAATTTGGCCATCACGTCGGTCAAATGACTTCATTGTGGCCCGGCCAATCCATTCTTTTGTTACTCATTTAGTTGGACATGGCCCTTATGGCCCAGTAAGTAGTATAAAATCCTGCAGTCTGCATCATGTATATTCGCTCGTTTGCTCCCCACAATGTAACCCCTTTGTGCATGCATTGTTCCTTCAACAGTTTGTACAAGAGCAGCCCTCTTGAATCAGAGGAAGATAACATCGATTTGCTGTTCTGAATTGTAGCCTACGGCTGACCTGTCGGCTTTTAGAAATCCAGTTCAGACAAATCTGCTCCAACGACATCTCCCCGAGTTGCCCGGGATCCTATATGACTCCCAACATCCGTATCATTGATCTAATATTATGTATTAAACATGAGTTTCCATGGAAATTCAGACTACTCGAGCGTATAAAAGCAGTCCGCAGACCACATCATTCCCCCGTAGATTAAACAAAAATATATTCGAGCCAGCTGGTCTGTCGACTCCTGCATAGTTCTCTCCTCAAATCAGCCCTTCCATGAAATACTACTATCCCTTCATTATTCTCGCCTCTATCGCTGCTGTTACTCACATAGCCGCCGTACCAGCCCAACACCGACCTCGAACGGCCTCATCTGGGGAAACAGAACGCAGCTTACCCACACAGCAAGATTATGATATGAATGTGGACAGTGATAACACTGCGGAGGAACACCCTCTCTCTCCTCCCCTATCCCTTGAGCTGCCTGATCTAAGCTCTATGTCACTACGAGAGCCATCTACCTCGAGCACTCACTCTTCGAATCAAATAACTGAGAAGAATTCCAATTCTGCCGACTTCGTCACGGGCGATCATCAATCTCCTCCAAGTACGAATACCAGTCCCCAGCCCGCAAAACCGCCATGCAAAGGATGTAGTGAGCCTTCGGCATCATGGATACTCAATTCTGGGGAATGGCAAAGGATATGTCAGGGTCAATGTTATCGGAAGGTGAAAATTCTTTTTATCGTTTTCTTTCGTCTTGTAGCTTACCTTTTTTTCTTCGCGTCCCCCTAGCCTGGCACTCCGGTCCACTACAAATCACTCACCGGGGAACCAGTGTGCCCCTGTGGGAGGCCGTTCCCACAACCAAAGGCTTTTGGGCTACGAAAGTGCAACTCTTGTGGGAGGAAGTCCCTTACATCAAAAGACGCCTCGGGTAACGTGGCTATTATAGCGGAATAATGTGTATCGTATCGATATGCCCACACCAGCTTCTGATCCCAACCACTGCAATATATACAAGAGCATGCCTCCTGAATCAGAGGAAGCCGCTTCTCGTGACAACAATGTGTTGCAACAGAGTAAGGTCGTATCGAGAAGGTATGGTTTGTACGCCTTTAGTGAGATGCTGTAAGCATTAAAATGCCAGTGTGCCATTGCAATAGCCTCTGAGTAAGATTAAAAACCTTCGAACAGCTGCGTTTTTGCTTCTAATTCATAAGTTGATCAATGAGGATGATTAAGCGTTGGGGGGTTGGCATTGTCCGTCCGTTTCCAATTGTGCTCAGGACCTAAGAATCAAATGAGCTAACTCGCCCGAGATGGGAGACTGACGATCCTAGAACCAACAAAGCCCGCACTACACTGACACGAATGCCGGGCATAGGTGAGCGATGTGGCAGTAAAGCGAGGTTGCTCGGAGCACTTAATATGAATATGCTATCATTATTGTACTCAATCTTGCCGTTCCGACATTACCTCTCCCCCCTCATCTTTCCCTTTGAGAATTGTCAGGATCATTTAGTCATCGTGTCACACTTTATTGTTCTGCCAGACAGGCAAATAGAGTACTAGTACTGTACTACCGTCACTCCATATGCGCTATGCCTTTACCTATTAGCAAGCACCCATATCACCTGATCCGCGGAAGCTTCTGACGCTCACATGTTTTGCTCCCTTGACAGTTCATCGATAACAGCAATCTCGTCAATCAAGCGAAACCGATGAGCGCCCACGAGTTAGCAACTCGATTTCTGAAGAGTCTGTCTGTGAAAAGCCACAGGTAAAGCCTGTTTAAGAGCTTTGATCTCAATATCAGTCCTCAGTTCCTGCCTAGGGTCCCTCGTCGGAGCAAAAAATATAAAAGGAGGTAGGTGACGCTCTAATGTTACCGCTCAATCCCAATATCGACGTCCAACTCAAAGTCCAGGTGCTCACGCTCAAGTTGAAGAGCTGCCCCAGCAAGACACTCAGCCATGGGAGGCTTGGGAACTCGACAAAGGCTTCTTCGAAGCATTGTCACGGTGGACACTCCAGAATCCCGAGACGTCCCTGGATCAGGTTCTTGACAGCATCTCTGATGGTCTCGAGAATCACAAAGACTTGTTCCAGCTAATTCCAGGCACTCCGTTTCCTGCTCGTGGACTGGTCACTGCGCTTGCTCACTTGTTTATACTTGGTGTGGTACGAGATCATCCAGCAAGAAACGCTATTTTTGAAAACGGTGACTCAATTTAATAGAGGATATCCCATGTACGGAGGGAGGTACAACGATTCGCAAAAGAGGTAATACACTGGGTTGGTTCGGTCAAATTGGCGTTTGAAACTCTAGGGGATGGACGTTTCACGAGGCAGGCATGGCAAAATCTGAAGGAAATGCGGTGTGTTCCAGTTTTGTACCGTAGCACACCTTATTCAACTTCAATTCACAGAGTACTTATCGAAGAGACATGTATATGGGCCGTTGAGCAATTAGAAGACGGGAGTTGGCTACATTTTTGGCAGAAGTCTAGAATTCAAAGCGAAATCGAAGAATTTAACAGGCGGATGAGTGATGCGCGAGCATTATTCCAGGTAACTCCGTCTGTTATTGTCCAGTTACCTTGAAACGTAACCCGAGAATATAGGACCTTTCTTCAATCAGTCATGCCAAGGGGTTGGATACTATTTTGCAGGAGCTACAGGGAGTAGAGCATCGGGAGGCTATAATTGCTGAAATCCAAAAAGTCCGGGAAACGCATGAGAAGCAACTTGTAAGGATCACTGCTCGTGATATTGTCAGCATCTCAAGTCTTCTTCAGAGCGAAAGGGAGGCCAAAAAGAAGGCTGCCGAGCGTAATCAATTTTTTGCTGAGAATCTAGACCCGCATACCATCGCAAACCCCATGTATGATGACCAGGGCAAACGACCATGCGACAAAGATACGCGCATCGAAGTCCTTGATGAAATCAGGAAATGGGCAAGCGACATTAGTCTTGGAACCTCGAACTTCTTATGGCTGACTGGTGACCCCGGGTCCGGCAAGTCTGCTGTTACGGCTTCGCTTGCACGGGAGTGTAAAGACAAGGGAGTTCTTTGGGCACAGTTCTTCATCAACAGGAATGACGTTAAAACTACCAATCCCAGATCATACTTTCCATCAATTGCTCGCCAGCTAGCGGCACGTTCAACTGCTGTCGCTGAAGTCATCCACGATGCTCTAAAACAGCAGCTCTCGATACTAGACGATATTTCTGCCTACCAAGCATCCAAGCTGTTCACCGACTCCATTCGAGTGGCTTCAAAGACGACACCCAATCTACCTGTCATCGTCATTATTGACGGCCTTGATGAGACTGACCGCGGGAGACTGGAAGAGACGGCAAACATTTTTTCTACGTTGTTTACAACATTGGAGACATTTAGCAACGTAAAAGTTTTCATTTCGAGTAGAACCGAGGACGAGATTCAGAAGTCGTTTGTTCTCCCATCAAATGACACGCATATTAAATACGTCCATCTCGACACTTCCCATCCGTCTTCAATTGCAGATGTCTCGCAATATGTCAAGCGCAGTCTTGGAGACCTTGTTGGAAAGCACAAACTGGACTGGGATAAATGGCCAGGGAACCAGCGCTCTGAAGCTCTTGGCCAGCGAGCGTCTGGTTTATTTATATGGGGAGTCACAGCGATAAAATTCATTCAGGAACAACTTTCATCGCATGGAGAGGAATGCCTCGACGATGTGCTCGACATACTCACTGCCGATGTGCTGAAGGACATCAACGCATTATACATGCTGATTCTTAGAGTGACGCATGGAGATCAGGAAGACGAGTGGGGGTTGGAAAGGTTTCGACGGATAGTCGGCGCAATCGTGTTTCTGCAAGAGCAACTATGCATTAAGGACCTAGTGGCACTGCTTGAGTTGCGCAAGACGCCGTTCAGCAGGCCGGTGGATATCACCCACTTTGTGCGTCGATTTCGAACACTCTTAGTGACAGGAACTGAAGCTATTGATGGAAATACAATTCCACGCATTCATAAATCTGTATTCGAGTTTATCACAAGCAAACAGGTGGATCCCGATTTCCGCGTTGAACCCGCCCAGGCACATCTTGAACTCGGAGTTCAGTGTCTCATGCATCTCAGCACTGCTCGAGAATCGATTGCGGAGGAGGCGTTACCTGCGCTGTTTCGGTATGCAGCCCGCTTCTGGTCATCTCACCTCTCGCAGTCAAAAACACCCCCGTCCACGATTCTCCACGCCGATTACAGACCCTCTCTATCTACCACCTCCCTCCCTTTCAACTCCACGAATTACACCTATCCTGTCACCAAATTCGTGCAGATACGGTACACTGCTGAGACCTCAGATATTACAGTTGCGTTTAACCGGCCTGTGACCTGGGATGCTGTCAGCGGCGCATACAAGTCTCATGGGCATCGGTATCACGAATTATATGTTCGCGGCATCATGTTCTCGCTTGATGGCGCTGAGATTGTGACGTGTTCGACTGATAAATCCATCAAAATCCGCAATGTGACCAATGATCGAGGGATCCGTACGCTCGTTAAACACTCAAGTGAACTCTATGCGCTTGCGTTGTCTCCAGATGGCAAATCAATCGTGACAGGGTCCGGTGATGGCTTGATTGAGATTTGGGATTATTCTACTGGAGTACCTAAAGGGCAGCCACTTCGAGGACACAAGGACCGCGTCTATTGTGTTGCGTTTTCATCAGATGGGAGGAGAGTAGTATCCGGCAGTGATGACAAAACATGTATACTTTGGGATGTGCTGAATGGGCAGGCGATTAGAGAGCCTTGGACTGGACACAAAGACTTGGTTGTTTTGGTTGCCTTTTCTAGCGGTGGCCAACGAGTATGTTCTGTCGATGGCAAAGGGAATTGCATCATCTGGGATGTTAATACTGGACAGAAGATTCGAGGATGGAAGTATGGCTTATTTCCTAGGTGTTTATCCTTCTCACCCATAGATGACGATGTTATTGCTGTGGGTGGCTGGGACGGGATTGAGATCCGATCTCACAATCAGCACTGGTGGATATCCGTCTCCAAAGGCACTGGCTGCCTGTCATTTTCGCCAGATGGCAAGCAAATCATTTTTACCGCCAAAGATACCATTTCTGTCGCAGAGATTGGTGAGGACGTGTCAACTACTCGCACCATAAGAACAGGGAAATTCCCTCGCACTCGTTCTATGCATTCCGCCGCTTTTTCACCCCATCTCGACTGCTTTGTGTATGCGGGCGTTCACTATGCCATTCACCTTTTCTCTCTTCATCACACCGAAACATCCTTGAAGGTGATTCCAATCGATACATGGGCACGCACCAAACTGGTCCCCAATATTGATGGTGCCCAGAAACTCAAGGACGCTCTTTCCAGCATGAAGAAAACACAGCACATCCATGACGCCCTTCAAGCAAGCAACCGTCGTCTACGTGGGGTAACGTGGTACGAAGCAGACTCAGTCGGGGGTGCTAAGGATTCTGCTTTGCAGGCATGTGTGGTGACAGATGACGTTCTTATTGCTGGATATAGAGATGGCTTGGTGTCGTTGTGGGATCAGCCTCGCATGGACGAGGACAAGGAGAAGAGCAGCTCTATGGTAAGCACTCAACACCCCGTTACAGCGCAGAGCTCTCACCTGCCAGACACGATAGTAATTGTGCACTCAGCAATGCTCAGGGCATCTCGCGTGCGTCTTGGAGCACAGTGTGCACTATACGCTATGTTCGGCACTCTCAGCAAAGTCTCTAGCTTCATTTCATATTCTCTATGCAGTCTTACGCGTCTACGGCTGTGTCTTTACCTCGACAGAAAGTTGGAAACTGTCAGCGTGTATTGACCTCGTTGCACGACTACACACATGACTGATATTTCCGAGATTTAGCACGCATACAAGTGTTCATGGCTTTCACTCTAACTACCCATGATATACGATGCCAGTAGAGCCCCAAAGCCCAAAATCCCCTCTCGGATACATTTCCAAACAAATACTCGAACACTTTGGAATAATAAGACGTTAATCCTGAGAGGGGAAAAAAGAAGTTGTGAGGAAAACATCGTTCTGAGAAACAAAGCAGAGTTCAGTACCTGAAGAGAACGGCTCCACCATGGTGATCACGCCCACGCTGGACCTTTGCTTCTCCTTCAGACGGCGTTTCCATAAACACTCACGTTACCCATGGTCACTGTCACCGTAAACCTATCTAGCAGGCCGAGAGGCTCACTGAGACCCCCATGGACACAAAACCTTCGCGTGCTAGGCGCCAGGAGCACGACAGCGAGTACCACTAGCTCTACAGGAGACAGATTATCAGCGAGGCTGCATACATACGTTTCAATGTAGGAGTACTTGCATAACTATTGGGGTACGTATAACATCGGTGTGGATTCCAGTATGACTCGGAGCTCATGTAAACCGCTCTTGCTTGGGCTGTGTGCTTTTTCGAGATTCTTGGTGTCAGATGGGCAGGAAAGTCTTAAAACGACTTGCCTTCTGAAGGAGAGCAGTAGTGGCACGGAACGATCTTTTACAGATGCATCAAAGTAGATAATACAAAAGTGATCAGGAGGTATGAGACACCATAGAGCCCTCGACAGAGAAGTTCCTTCCAGCTTACCTTACATGTTGCGATCATCTTGATGCATTTGGCCTGTACCAGCGGGCCAACTTGAGATTATATAGAGTTTCAGGTCTGACACAATGCAAAAGAGATGTAAATGTAAACGTACGATCTGCAGCATGGAGCGAATATTTGGAGGGAGAGCTTGACTTGACAAAAGCGAGACATGATCAGCGAGGAGGCGGAGGCTCCAAGAAATGAGGGCATAATCTATCTGAGGATTGCGCAGCACATATTCTCAGGGGTATGTAGTGAAAATGAATTGAAATGTGAAGTGGAAATAGTTGTTTGAGCGAGAAAAGGCAGGATCGAATGCTTAGTCATCCGAATACAACATCAACCGCTTACACTGCTGGCGCCGGATTCGGTTTCCGCCGGAAAAAGATGAAAGAAACCTGTTAAACCATTTCTCGTACATTTTTC
>JABCKL010016965.1:0-12039 GCA_018851305.1 Calocybe cyanea | reverse complement strand
GGCGTAGAACCACCATCAGGCGACCCTATTTGGACGTCATCATACTCTGTTGTAGTGGGAGCACGTTTGCTTGACGCAGAGGGAAAGGCATTAGCCCGCTTCGCTGATTGGCCTCAACCATATCGCTATCTTGTGATCCCGGATCCTAAATTGAAGGTAGAAATTAGTGGTGAAACAATAGCTCTCTCCGTCGAGCGCCCTGTGAAAGGAGTTTGGCTAAGTGTAGAGGGCGAAGGCCCTGAAGTAACCTGGAGTGATAACGCTCTCGATATCATGCCTAACGACCCGCGTGTTATTACAGCAAAGGCGCTTGAGAGTAGAGGGATCTTGGTAGCTTATCTCGGCAAGGAGAGAGTTTCGTAAATTCAACAAGGTATATTGGGGAAAAAACTCGGGGAGAAACAACATGAAAACAGTCCAATATGAACAAACATAAACATTTTATATAACGTACTAAGATCAGGTCGCCTGGCTCAATACATATTCTCGTTCCAAAAGCTTTCATAGCTGGCGGAGAGCCACGGCTTCCGATCGGGGTAGCAGATTTGTTTGTGGTTTTGGGCAGTGAGTATACTAATTTAAAGTGGAACATGACCAAGAAGAAAATGATACAGATGAAAGGAGAGGGAAATTGGAACTTGTCAGGATTTGAACTGAACGCAACGAAGCAACTCAGCCAAGTAACACAGCCACAGAAGGTCTGATGCCTGTTTCTTGATTGCAGCCTCAAAGCATTTTGGGAGCTATTAATTGACTGTCACATCATCTTTATATGCATCCGACACCTGGATAAATGGTTATTTTATTACATGACCATTCTTCTGGTGTTGGATACATACAAGGTTGGCACTATACACTTGTTTCCTAACACCTAGATGTTTCTTGTGCGGGTCATCGAGCGCCCCTCCTCATCGCTCATCTCTCCCCGGACAAACGACTCCTTAAATCTGCTGTGCTCCCGAGGCAAAGCAATCTCAATCTCTGGACGAGATGATCAGCAATCTAAATGATCTCTTCATACAAGTATGTTATTGATATGCTTACCATCTGCGCTTTCCCCAATGTCTAAAATGACGGGAGTTAGAGATGCTTTTTTTTTCCATAGACATACTTGCTTACATGTCTCAGGGGCTTGTAATGAACTATATCCGACAGTCCAGCCGGGTATAGAGTAGAAATCGGGGGTAATGATATGCGATCCGGTGCGCTCATCGTTCTCATTTCCACGATGAGACGAAAATTCATACTGACTACCATCCACAGCCCAAGATGTGGATACGCAGGCTGCGAACTCGGTTTGCCCCGCGTCCAAATCTGGGGTCTGACTATTATGTCTTGGGTCCGCTTCCCAAGTGGCAGGGGTCTGAACTTTCCAATCGTCCAAGCGGCGCGAACGAGTATCAGCTTTCTTTTTTGGCGGGCAATTGGATGAAGAAGCTTCATCGTCGACCACAGCGACTTTGTCTCGGGTCTTGGGCCGAGATCCACGTCCTTGTTTTCCCCGGTCAAGTCGTTTCAGCAAGGCGCGAGTTTGATTCTCATACCCCGCTTTGCGAAAGAAATTCTGTGATCGGAAAAATACTATCAGCGAGCGTTGAGCCCGAAGTCTTGTTGAGCGCTCTATACCTTGATGCACTTTTCTTTGTGTTTGTGCCACAGAGTTGGATAATAAAGGCCTCGTTGGTCAAGCCTGATTTCTTTTTTGCAGATACCACAAACGACACTCCTCGGACGAACGTTCGCTGCGAATGGGTCTAATCCTATACAGGCCATGCGTTCCTCCAAGGTAGCCTTCCTGCCATTTCCCTTCTCCTCACCGTAGCTTGCCAATTCTGGTCTAGTCAAGCTAAGGATGGCCGCAACGATGATATCCATCGTTTTGGTTCTGAATACAAAATGGGTTGTGGGGCGCGGGAGGCAGAGCAAATGAAGTGGAACGCGCAGAGGTTATGGTGGTGGGGTTGAAAGTTGATGAGTGGCTTCGGCAAAAGTTTCCAGTTCAACCCCGCTAGATTTTATTTCCTTGTTCCCGGTTACGCTCCAATTTATCCTCCTAGCACGCTTAGCCTCGTCATTACACCCGATTCCTCCTCCTTGGAATTGGAGAGCTCATCTTTTAACGACCTGCGCGTCCAGTTTTGAAATTTCTTCCCCTATGTAAGTCGCAACCCTTGAACCTACAGCTTTGCAGACCTAGTAGCTCTCAGATCAGACGCTGGTCACGTAGAAGAGTGTAGAAGACAGAGACTAAAGTTTGAACATAGGCCACTAAATATATCACGCGCGGCAGCAAGGTTGGCCCTTTGTTCAATTGTCTCCAAAATTCAAATCGTCTGACTTCTAACTCAATAGGCCATCGTTGGCTAGTGGCCCGATAACAATATAGCATTCATATATACACCACTCTTTCGCCAATAAAATCCAACGGCTATCTTCGTCCTCGCCTCGCCATCCAAACCGTGGCTCACTCTGTGGCTAGCTGATTTTTTGAGGGCAACGACTTGTCAAAAATCCAGTGACAAGGCCAGTTTGACGCTCAGAGACGTAGAACGCGTTATCACCTACCCGGAGATGAGCCTGTGATCAGATGAGCGAGTTTCATGTTAATGGCCACGGTGTGTCACTTGTGCCCCTTCTCCCCACAACGTAAGTCAATATAATTTTGCCCTCTTTCGTCGAGTACTCACGACCTCAACCTAAACTCTGTTAGATCCCCGACTGCCGTTGAACCTTGCCGTTGATACGTTGCTCTGCGCCTAGATAGAATCGTAGATTCGGGCAAAGAAACTGATAAGGAAGAAGTGCGCCGACCATAATGTCTGGCGCATAGCTCGATTCGTACAATAGTAGGTTCATCACTATTATCCTGGCTCAGACAGCATTCACAGAAATTAGCCAGACGCGCTGATAGCAACTCTTTGTCACGAAAAATTTGTATCGCATTTGTTTTCCCAAGTGTTCGTATCGAACAAGCGGCTACGCCTATACTAGTAGCCTCGTAGGGTGTTAGATTCCCAGGCATGAGCCCAAATCTAGAATGATATTGTCCCCATAACCTCTGGATTTCCGGCTCATGCACTCCACGACGTGGGCCAGCGACTGACACACAAATCTGGCACATTGTTTTATCGCCACCGAAACCGCCTGTAGATTTAGACGTCCTGCCGGCCATAAGCAAGGGGCTTTTTGGGTCAGTGTTCGCTACTGATTTATCTATGGCTTCTATCACCCGGAATAAACCTATATTTCCAGAGAACTGAAATCCGAAACTAGTTTATCTGTCATGCCAGACAGTCCTCTGAACAATGGTTACCTGAGAACATGATTTTCATCAACGATTTTCTTCCGTTATTACCAATGACGATCGTCATTAATACACTGGTAACCCAAATCAGGGGCTCTCTTAATGTATTATTCTCTAGTTCCGCTGAACAAGTGGAGCAGGGCTCGACGTCGTTCCACACTTACGCTCTCTCATGCTTGTAGATGACCAACTTTCCAATTGTTCAAGAATACTTGAGCTGGATTTATCTGGCTCGTTTGGTTAATCAATGGCATTTGCGGTGCAAAGAATCTAATCTTCTCTAATCCACTTCGGTCAATTGCTATCCACTAAAGCACATGGTAGTCTTACAATGGCTTTAGTGGATGACGATCAATAAGCAATATGTAACTCAGCTGCACATATTGGCTACCCGGTCAGTGACGGGTAAGCCACCAGCTCGTAGAAAGTACAGATAGATAGTTTATAATATACCAGCGAGTAAAAAAAAAGAGACCTACGCCAAGCGCGCTGCAGACCCGATAGCTTGTTGTTTCTGCTCTTTGAGCTTCCGAAAACGAGTCGGCACTTGACAGGCTTTGTAGATGCGCTCTTTCTTGCAATTCAGCTTATTCAGTTTCTCCTTTCTATCGGCCATACCCTTCCAACAGCCCAGGACCTCTTTATTAACGTTTGCCTCCAGGTAATCCAATACTGAATCGTGACTGAGGCCACAAGGTCGACCCTGAATATGGTTATACTGGATATCACCCATAGGTTTGATCTCGTTACAATTGGTGACTGGACACATTCTGGACCTCGAACGAGTAGCAGTCTCTGAGCAACTAGTGTATTTTGGTAAGCATTGTCTAGCACATCGTTTGGTTTTAAAAAATGTATTTTTTTTTTACCTCGAGCATAGATCGTGTTGTTTGGCGCAGAGATTAATCATCCAGCTTCCAGGTGGGATTTCTTGACGGCAGACCTCGCATATCAGTGGCAATACTTTATAACCTCAGAATTATTATGGGGCTATACAAAGAATGCCGTACCATGGGGTTCCAGACATGATTCATTTGCCGTGACTGCGCTTGGAGAGCCGAGTACTTCTTCGGTTTGAAGGGCCGGGCTGGTCGCAGCTTTGTTCGAATGGTTCTCTATGACTTTGTTCGAGGGGCTAGCGGCAACATGGCCTGAGAGACCGACTTTGACTCTGGCTGCGGTGGTGACTATGCCTTCGCTTAGGAGGCTAGATGTGGTACTGCTTGAAGAGCTGACTGTGTCTGTGCCTGAGGGGCTGGTTCCGGCTTCGCTCGAGGGGCTGATTGCAACTTTTTTGGAAGGGCTTGTTGAGACTGTGTTTGAAGGTCCAGCTACGACTTCATTTGGGGAACTTGCTGCGCCTTCGCGTGAAGGGTTTATGGTCAATAATGTCATGCAGAGGATGCAAATATTTCATTGGCATTCACCCGCGACTTTCTGGTTGTGTGATGCAAAGCTGGCATCGAATGGATTATGCTCGTCCGACAAGCCTCTAGTGCTCCTGAAAGAAGAACATGGTGTTGGCCCGTTATATACCGGTTAATGGATACGTCAACAACGAAAGTGCTTACAAGAGACTAGTGGTGATGCCAATTGGTGTCGGTAAGGGCCACGTAAAAGGCAAAAGGAATATGAGGACCGAGAAAATGATAAGCAGTGAGCGCATGGTAGAAAGGGTTTATACAGTAGAATTGACAGGATGAGACCAGCTCAAGGAAGCCTCCGACGGAGTCCAAAGAATCCTGTTATACCCATTGCTCGCGGGGTCAGCCGGAAATGATCATGATATCAAATTTATACAATTGTGGCTAGCGTGCCCACTCTGACCAAGATGCTTTTTAGTCAAATTTAGTCATCCGAGTTTACAACCCCCGTAGCCCATTTAGTTTCGAGATTCCGTCGAGATGCGCTGAAAACCTATCACATCATAGGCTTATTGTCTCATAAGTGGCACACAGTTGCGAATCGCGTAAACCACGTTCTAAAGCCGAGGCCTTAAAATTGATTAGAACACGATATACACATCCTCCATCCTACTCGAACAGGTTATCTAGGTCCAGAAATAAGCACACTTTGTCGCCCGACCTAAAGACGCTTGGCTTGAAAAACAAACAATTTGCATCATAAGCCACAGTCAAGATCGGTTGTGAGGCTCAAAATCAAAAGTCTTACGTTGTTAAAATCAGGAGCATGCACCTTCAGTGGCCTGAGCGTTATAAGCCTGAGCTTTTCGACACCTTTGATTGCCCTTAGATTGATCATTGCGTAAGGCTGGGAGGTCATTCTGAAATCTATGGGCAAACCTCGTGCATCCGCCTCTTGTCCATCTTCGAAAACCTTATTCCACACAATCTACACGAAAACGGCCACATCTCCGGATGGGCATCCTGAAACGGTCAATGTGAAGTTACTCTTACAAGCCACTAGACAAACCTTATGTCTCATGAAGGATGCATGGGAGGGAAACTCCATTCCACAATCGGGCAAGTTGCATATATACGGCACCATATGTTGGGTACGCTATACTACCATAAGCTTATAAAGTCATTCTCACAAGTTGCCAGACCAGACCTTATGAGTGTCCTTATTGAATTTTTTGGAAAAATACCTTCCGCATATTTCGCACTTGGACGGCGT
Organism: Calocybe cyanea; assembly: GCA_018851305.1. Lineage (NCBI taxonomy): Eukaryota > Fungi > Basidiomycota > Agaricomycetes > Agaricales > Lyophyllaceae > Calocybe > Calocybe cyanea. The sequence continues at coordinate 6,098 of JABCKL010016965.1, read as the reverse complement.
CTTGTCACTACGCGTCTTCTAAATTCGTCATCTGGTAAGCTTACGGTGTTGCTCTAAAGTTGATAGGCAAACCTTAGGTACCCGCTTGCGTGAAGATCTACTTGGATATGGCTGCAGCTTCGCCTTCGTAGGAGTCGAGCTGAAAATTTTCTTGACAGTTCTCTCGGGGTTTGTCGCCTGAAATTCTCATTGTGTAAGGTTGTGCAGTTACGGGGAAGAATGGAAAAGATATACCTCGTCTACACTCATTTCGGAGTCTGTGTCAGTAAGCTCAGGGAGGTCACTTGACAGAGGGGATTCACTCCTTTGTCGGGGAGAAGGAGTATTAAAAGCATGATTTTCTGGCGACGCTTCGGCGTGCACGGAACCGGTTCGGTGGTCAACGGTGGTCCCTGCTAAGGGCGGGCTTGCGTGAGGCGTCTTGGCATCCTGAGACATCGCATCGTTAACCTCAGAGAGGTCGCATTGTGTAAGGTTGTGCAGTTACGGGGAAGAATGGAAAAGATATACCTCGTCTACGCTCATTTCGGAGTCTGTATCAGTAAGCTCAGGGAGGTCACTTGACAGAGGGGATTCACTCCTTTGCCGGGGAGGAGAAGGAGCATTAGAAGCATGATTTTCTGGCGAGACTCCCGCGTGCGCGGAGTCGGTCCGGTGGTCATCAGTGGTCGCTGCTAAGAGGAAGTCCGTTTGAGGCGTCTGAACGTCCTGAGGTAACTCATCAGCGCCGTGCAACTGCTCGTTCATGTGGTTGTTAGTATTGTCCTGCATAGCGTGGGTGGTGTAATAGTCGTAGACATCATCGAACGACAAGGGTGCTGGGCTCATACGATTGTCTAAAAAATCGTCGGATATGCAATAGCAACCGAGTCCTTCGGGTGCCGTATAAGGGTGTTCAAAGGTTTGAGTCTGCATATAAGGATCATCCGCTCGTACGGACATTGCGCCATGTCCAGGACCGTGGGCATTGGTAGGAGATACTGGCGTGGGTGCGGCGGTCACCTGGGCCACAGCGCTAAGAAAAGTAATAAGAGCAAAGTATAGATATTTCATCGAGAAAACCGAGAGTTGGACCAGGTGAAATCTGCTCAGAACCAGCTGAGGAAATGTGGAGTTGACAAGTCTTGCTTGGTTTGATCTAAACATGAACGTTTTTAGAGGTAGCAACCTACATAGCAACCTACGGAAATAGCCGAAGATAAAATATTCTGCGTCGTGACGACACGTGACTCCGAGATATGTTTGTCGCCGTCAGTCCGCCCGGACTCCGCCGTGCGCTGCCTGACTCTGGCATCTCCAGGCATACGAACTCAAGTTACTCAACATTGTGAACTTTCAGGGTACATTCGTGCAGTCAGTCGTATGCATCCATTTCTGATTAGCTCCTTTTGTTCCAATGTTGGCGCCTGTCATTAGCTTTCCCATACATTCTCTAAATCGTGGCACTCCGCTTCTCTTTTTGGAATGCTTCTCTGCTTGACAATCACCAGTTCAACAATTTGACAAAAACACGTCAGATGACTAGCTCTCAAGACGTACGAAAAAGCTCTTTATGTCATGTAGACGCTTGGCTCACTTCTCTTCACCTCTTGAATACCCCACAGAGTCATGTACACTACGTCCTCTATATTCCTCAAGTCCCTGGCTGATGCAGGCATCACACATGCTTTTGTGAACTGGGGCTCAGATCATCCTGCTCTTCTAGAGGACTTGGAGCGACAACGCATCGAGGACAGAGGTCGTACTAGACCAGAAATTGTGACTTGTCCAAATGAGATGGTAGCTTTAAGCACAGCGCAGGGATATGCACAAGTGACTGGAAAACCAGCTGCTGTTATCATTCATGTCGATGTTGGTACGCAGGTCAGGCATATCGCTTGTTGAGATGGGTTTAAACGTATCGACTAACTGGGTGCGAAAGGCTCTCGCAGGTGCCATTCATAACGTGGACCGTAGCAGGACACCCGTTTTCATCTATGCCGGCGCGTCGCCGTTCAGCGCTCGGAAAGAATTAAAAGGGTCGAGAAATGAGTGGATCATGTGGCTACAAGGCATCTGCTCATTGTCACGTTTGACGTCATTCCTCACTCTAATTATCATGTTTAACAGACGTCCCCGATCAAACAGCCATAGTTCGGCAATATATGAGATACACGGCTCAAATTAATAGTAGCTCAACCGCATCCCAATACATTAGGCGGTCCTTACAGATGTATGTCATTGTCTAGTAGTTCTGGTAGGACAGTCGTTCCGATCCTCTGTCATCTAGCGCTACAAGCGATCCCAAAGGGCCTGTATATCTCTGGGCTCGCCGAGAGGTGATGGAAGAAGAAGTTCCCGAGTCATCAGAGCCAACTCACCACTCGACGCAAAAATGGCCGTCAATCGAGCCCAGCGGCTTATCACCCTCCGGTGAATTTGGCTCTAAAACTGTTTGTTATGTCATTTTTGCGCTCAAACTCTTTCCACAGCTGCCACACAAATCGGCTCTGCCCTCCTTTCTGCCCGTTTTCCCCTTATCATCACCTCCTCCCTCGGTCGAAATCCTCACGCCGTACCAGCTCTCTTAGCTTTATCCCAGATGCTCGCAATCCCCGTTTTTATAACATGTCCCAGCGTCATCAACATCCCCTTCTCCCATCCTTACTTCGCAGGTATCTCATTCCTTGCACCGGGAACTCATTACAAACACCTCAAGTCCGCTGACACGATTCTCGTCATTGACAGCGACATACCGTGGATTCCAGCTAACGACCAGCCGTCCGAAACAACGCGTGTATTTGTTCTTGATGGTGGAGACCCGCTCAAGCGTACTATCGGATTTTGGCACGTCGACGCTGAACTCATATGTAACGCAGATGCTGAGCTCGCATTGGGACAAATCACTGAAGCGCTGCGCAAGATGGATGAGCAGGGCGAATCAGTGTGGGGTCATGTGTTGCGTGCGTCTGGCCACGTAGAAGAACGTAGGAAGATGTTGGAAATGGAGTATAAGGAGATGGTGCGGGCTTTGGATGAGGCAGAGGAGGCGTATCCTGTGCTGAATGGTGTTTCCATTGGTAGGCCTCCCGTCACTATGAACGTGCCGAACATAGTTGGAGTGCTACGAAGAGCAGTACAGGAGCTGGAGGATACTAATGGTCGCGAATTCAAAAACCTTTTCCTTAACGAAAGTATAAGCAACTACCCAATGGTATGGAAACATTTGCGTGGGGAGGCTCCTGGAAGTATACTTTCATCCGGAGGCTCATCTTTGGGGTGGGCACTTGGCGCTGCAGTAGGTGCACATATCGGTGGAGAGGTTGTAGGTGGTGGCGAGGGGAAAGGTTACGATTTGATTTCTGTCATCGTCGGCGACGGTTCCTTCATGTTTGGTGTGCCAAGCTCGGCGTTTTGGATGGCACGAAAATACAATACGGTGTGCCCTTTGTTTTCGGTTTTCTGTCAGCCTCTGAAACATCTTGTCGATATCTCTAGCCGTTCCTAACAATTGTGCTCAATAACGGGGGGTGGAAAGTGAGTCAACATGGCCCTTTTTTGAGCAGCGCTTTGTCTGATCTTCTACAGTCACCAAAACTGTCAATGCTTGGAGTATATCCTGACGGTTATGGTAGCAAAGCCACTGGCGACGAGCTGTCTGTGGGATTTGGCCCCGATTGTCCTGACTATTCAGAGATTGCTGTAGCGGCAACGGCTGGATGGGCGTGGGGCAAACGTGTCGGTGTTGGCAAAGAGGGTGGAAAAGGCGCACTGGAGCGGGCTATGGCAGAGGCTATCAAGGTTGTCGTTCAAGAGCATCGTTGTGCGGTCGTAGACTGTCTCATTGAATCCTTTTAAATGTAAGTGATTTTTTTCTTCGCTTCAGCCGGCGTTGGATTGATGATCGTGCGCAAGTATCAGAGTGTGATAGGCTGACTTTGGCATATTCGTACCCAGAAACTTTATACAAATATGATCAATGACCTCTCCTTTCACGTCCGATGCTCGTCAAGTTGTTGCAAGCCTCAAAATAATGCGAAATGTAATCGTGGGTAAATTTATTCACGTCCTAAACATATCAAGTTATTCAAAGCATCAAAATTATTACAAATGCTTGGTGGTAAACGCCAGAGTCAAGATAGGAACGCAGGATGCACACCCACCCGCGGTTGTCGACACATGGAAGAAGAGAGTAAACTACCTCGTACCCTGGCCCTTGCAATCACTGCTGTCCTATCTCCAGTGGTAGGAGCAGAAAGGAACCCAGCTCCATTTCCACACCCCGTTTTGCGAGCCAGGTCCTCCTGAGCGGCCGACCGCGACCATGTGACTTCGTGGAAGACGGACACAGACGACGCGCGCACATTTGTTTGGACCAACCAATGGTTCTTCCCGTCATATCAAACGCAGTTTGAATATCGGCTATCCAGTGTTCCGTTTGACATGGTATCGAATTTGGAGAGTTTAGTTTCCAGGCCTGGGTCGGCGTCACGAAGAATAGCTGCTTCGAACCAAGTCCAAGAGTCCTGATACACGCCCGGCAACATTGATCAGCAAACATGGCTAGTCGAGATTTGGAAAGCCTACCAGACCTCGGCTACTCCACCCTTGATCGTGACTCCACATCTTAAGCTTGATTGACGCTATGGCTACGCCTGGTTTGAGCCGCCCAGGGAGTAATTAGGTAATCGGCAGCCGCGTTGCTGTCGCGCATGCTGGAAGCTCGAACAATGATTCTTTGGTTACGCTTGGCCACCATAGGCTTCGTGGGGATGAAGGTCTCTATATTCTAAACGTTCTAACTTCTGACGACTTTCGTCATGCGCCTTCCCTTGCAGTTGGATGGCTTCCTTTGGTCGCATTGCGACGCTCTACGCGTCATCTAAACCATTATCGAGCTCAGCTGGTTCAGCCTATTTCAGCCTCCCATCTCGCCAACTTCTCCTTCAGTTCGACATGCTTCCTTTCGAGGTCCTCCGCCAGTGCACTATTAGATACTTCCAACTTACTGGAAGATCTCGATACCAGAAGTGGACATCACTGATTCACAATCTGATTTGTCTCGGATCTCAACATCGGCTTCACAATATTCCTCAATCTGAAATGAGGCGAACACAAGGTGAACACGATGCCTTCCCTTTGTAATCTCATTCCCACAAAGGCGCTAATCACCATGCATCATGATCAGGCACTGTCCGCAGACTGCAAACACGTCTTTTGACTTTCGTCGACCACATTTCTGGGTTAAAAATTGGCAAGTACCGTCTTCATCTTGAGCTGTTTCCGACTCATGGCAGGATGCAGCATCTTTGTTTGCGGGTCACGGGTGATTTCATATATCTCGATGACGCCAAATCCCACTCAGGCATCAAGTTTCTCACGCGGGTGTGCTGTACTCCATCCGCCTTTTTTCGACAACGTGATTAGAGCATTGTTCTGGAAGTTAGTTGGTGAGTTTGTGAATAGTAAACTTTTTCCGTGATGAATTGTTGTGATATCGCATAGTGCATTATGTACACCTACCTGCGTTTCGAAAGTGAATCCGGACGGACCCTCCCGTAGCATATTATGAAATCTATCAAACTGTATAAAGGTCCAACTTCTCGAACATCAGATTGAGGTAACACCGTAGCCATCCACAGTCTACCATAATGAAATACGATGACTTTAACCGCACCCGCGGACGCAGCCCGGAATTCTCTCACAACTACAGTGATTCTCCGGATGACAGCGACCTTATTGCGTGGGTATTTTCACGCTCTTACCTAGAGTCGCTTTGCTTGATGTTCTCTGCATGTATAGAAATGCTGGATTGCAGGATGACATTGTAATAGCGTTCGTATTCTAATTTTATGTCCACATCAGTGCAATGCTTAACTTTCTAAATTTAACAGTGTAATTGGTACCACCAGCTCAGGAAAATCATCTGTGAGCTCGTCGTCTTCATTTATTTCATGAGGTCTTTGTGAGACTGAGGAAATGTGTATATTTGCAGTTTGTTAGACTTCTCTCTGGTGATACCAGTATTGCGATCGGCGATAATCTCAGCTCCGAAACAAGCGAGATACAGGTCGTTCGTTTCTTCGATCGAGCTAGTCGTCGCAATGTAATTATCGTAG
>JABCKL010016963.1:0-12169 GCA_018851305.1 Calocybe cyanea | reverse complement strand
AAACAGCTGTAGTGACCTTGCCCATGCACATCTGTAGCTTGACATAGTCAATATTAGCAGCTGAGAGCTTGGGTGGAAAACCCCCTGATGGCTTTGGGAGGTGATAACAGTCCTTGGCATGTATTCTGCTAACAGCAGCAAGGCCTACATGAGTTTCCTTGTTGATGTGAGCAAAAGAAAGGCCATTGTTAAGCAATTCAATGATTCTTGTAGTTTGAGCTCTAGAAAGAGGTTGCATAGTGGATTAGAGGGACTGAAGAGGGTAGAACTACTGTATATATACTAAAAAACACATGACTTTATTGAATGCAATCAACTAAACACATCTTTGTTCATTTCCACTTGATCTAGCATGTGATCTTTGATTTATAATATCTCAGATCCAAAACCTTTCCAATGACTCATTGACTTTAAATTGCTATATCTAGTCATAGAGCTCATCAATTCAGTTGATTCTAATGCCAGATTGAAGCCAAGATGTCAGAGTATAATATATATTACTTTTGGAAATTTATCAATTTTATATAATTTTCTATCAAGTGATCTTTATAAAATAAGCAAACATTGGAAAGGTTTTGGCAGCCACTGTATTCTCATTTGTTTCATTGGGAAAATCTAATAGATCTCCAGAAAGCTTCATGCAACTGATTCTAAGCAATTAATTGCTACATTTGGCGCTAGTACTGCTACTGGGAATCTCCATAAACACCTTATGAATCCACATCTTGAGGACTGGGTTACTGCTTGTAATGTGTCCAAGATTCCAATTACTGCCAAAGGTGCTGAATGTCACAAATACATTTGATTCTTCATTTTTATTCTTCACAAAACAGACAATCTTGTAGATAAGACAAATAGTACATACACATTTGTTTAACAAAGCACATGACATCATTATATAATACAATACTCTGAGATGCCCGAGACCAAAACCTTTACACTATATAAAGAATCATTTTGAGTTTGAAACCTCAGTCTTGGGTTGGTCTCTTACCACCACCACCAACACTTGTAGTTACAAATAGTCAGTAGTAGTATTCCAATAAACCTTCTTACATAACCTTTTCCACTACACTAAGTTGAAAGGTTGAGTTATCAATGCTGAGACACATGTGTTGAAAGCATTGCTGACAAAAACCCAAGACTTACTCTGTCTCCTTGTCATTTTCTATTCTCTTTGAATTTCAATTGTCATTTCACTCTCACTGCTTGTCGAACCTTTTTCCAAACTTCATATGACTACTCCCCACACACCACAACAATCAAGCTTATTCAGAACACTGGAATTTGAACCAACAAATATGGACAACCCCCAGAACCCACTGCCAAATCCTCCAACTCCCATGGACCTTTGGAATACACTATTTCACTGGCTCCAAACCATTTATAATCTCTTAACCTCAATGCTTCCATTCTATGAACAGTCTACACAAGCCACAGAACAAATAGCAGAAACAATCACCAAGTACATGGTCACTACTATCCAATGCGCTGTGGAAGGAAAATGCCTGAAACACGAGGCACCTGCAGACTATGACAGAAACCCAGAAAAGGCTGAGTGCTGGTTCAAGGCACTTACCTTCTATTTGGACTCCATGCACATCATGGGAGCAATAGAATGAATCAGATATGCCATCTTGAAGATCCAAGGTGGAAAGAACAATATTGCCAAAAACTTTGCCAATAAGAAGCAGGATGACATCATGGAAGGAAAGACACAGACATGGGCTGAGTTCAAGGACAAATTGATCACACACTTCTTATACACAGATTCAAAAGAAATGACTAAAAGCAAACTCTGCCAACTGGTGCAGGGTGCCCTTACAGCTGAAGAATTTGTACTGACCTTCAAGACACTCAGAACATGCTCTGGATACTCTGAAGAAGATCTCCTTGACCAGTTTAAAGAGAAACTGAACTGAGGACTCAGGGCAAAGATACAGGAACTCAAGACAAAAGACTTGCTTGAGGAATAGCAAAGCATCACTGTGTGATGAGATAGGAACTGGTGCCAAGCCAAGCAATGGGAAAAGCAACAGGGCTTGACCAAGGAAAGAAAACCCAGACCAAACCCCCAACCATAGGCACCATGTGCTAACGACAACCTCCCCTCCACCGCCCAATCATCATCACCCAATCCCACTCTCACCTCTAACATTGTGCCTATGGATGTCAATTGGTTTAGGAAAGAAGGACATTGGTTTAAGTGCAGAGAAAAAGGGCATCTAAGCAAAGACTGCACAAAACCCAGGAAGTACAACATGTGTGGAATAGAAACCGGAATAGATACCAAACCAGCAAAGAAAGATGCCAATGAGGTAGAAAAGCTGAAAGAGGAACTTGTGATTATGAGAGACATAGTTGCTAACCTAAAGAAGGGTTTTCAGGAGGGCAAGAACTGAGCACATGTTCTAAGGCCCAAAAAGACACTTTATTTAGAAACCATGTAGTTATTCCAGAGCTAGCCTTGAATGAAGACTGGATTCAAAATAAAGAAATTGTGTGGTTTGGAAAAGACAAATTTGAAACCAGACCTCCCCAACATTTGGCCAGGATGCTAATCCTACAACGGATGGACATGGCACTTGCATCCCTATGGAATTGGACCCATGGCACCAGACAAAAAGAAGTGACTGGTGACCTTCACCTACAGATCAATGGACTTATGGATATGGACATCATCAGGGCACTCATGGAACTATCCAAACCAAGAAAACATGTTTGGAGAAACCACAGAAACCAACTCAACATTCCCCTTGTGATTCAGATGCTGGATGGTAGATGCTCAATCACCAGCACAGGACTGTTAGATAGTGGAAGCACTAGCATGTGCATAGACAAAGACTTCATAAATAGGAATAAAATACTGACAAAGAAATACCCAATTCCCATCCCTGTCTACAATGCTGACAGATTCTTCAACAAAGCCAGACCAATCACCAACTATGTCAAATTAGAACTCCAAATCAAAAACCATCAGGAACACATTACATTTGCAGTAGCCCAACTGGGAAAGCTGGAGATCTTTGTTGGACACAATTGGCTGAAACTCCACAACCCCAACATCAACTGGAAAATGTTTACCATCAAATTCAACAGATGCCTGCTTGAATGCTCCCCTATCCAACTCCCAGAAAACCCAGAGGAAGAAGAGGATGAAATGAACCCTGAAGAACTCATGGAACCCAGAGAATGCCTTCTCACAGTAGACATACAAACAGAAGTCAATATACATGTGTTCCAAACCATGGCATCAAAAATAGCTGAAGCCAAATCTGATAAACAAAAGAAATTGTTTGAAGAAATAGTTCCAAAGACATATCACAAATACAGAGAGGTGTTTGAAAAGAATTCCTTTGATGAACTACCCCCACAACACCCATGGGATCATGCCATAGAACTCATCCCAGACTCCAAACCTGTTGACTGCAAGGTGTACCCCCTAAGTCCTTCAGAACAAATGCAATTAGACAAGTTCCTTGACAAAAACCTGAAAACTGGACATATCCAACTGTTAAAATCCTTGATGGCATCCCCATTCTTCATCAAAAAGAAAGACAGATCCCTTCAACCAGTTCAAGATTATTGGAAGCTGAACAACATGACAATCAAAAACAGATACCCACTCCCACTCATACAAGAACTAATTGACAAACTCAAAGGATCATGTTACTTCACAAAAATGGATATCTGATGGGGATATAATAACATGAGAATCAAAGACGGCAACAAATGGAAAGCAGCATTCCAGACCAATCAAGGACTATTTGAACCCCTTGTGATGTTTTTTGGACTTACCAATTCCTCAGCCATGTTCCAGACAATGATGAATGCCCTCTTCAAAGAAGAAATCAACAAGGGGCAAGTAATCATCTACATGGACAACATACTTGCACTTGGAAAAACTTTAGAAGAACACAGAACTATTACCAAATGTGTCCTTCAGATTTTAAAAGAAAACAAATTATTCCTAAAGCCAGAAAAATGCTCATTCAAACAAGACCAAGTAGAATACCTTGGATTAATTGTCTCACATAATGAAGTATGCATGGACCCAGCAAAAGTGGAAGTGGTAAAGAATTGGCCACAACCAACAGAAAAATGAGGAGTACAACAATTCCTTGGGTTCACAAACTTCTACAGACAGTTCATCAAGGGATTCTCAGGAGTTGCAAAACCCCTCATGGAACTAACCAGAAAAGCAGAATGGTTTTGGACTCAAAGGTGGACTTTCCCAAAGTCTGCGGGCTCATGCAGCCTGGCACATTGTTCTTGTGCACATCCGCACTGTCTTCTTAGACTCATTTGGTCATATCTGCCTGTCTACAGGCTTCTCTTCTCTTGTCAGTTTCTCACTATATTAATTACTTAGACTGCCACAGAGTACCTCAGCTGTTCTGCACAGACTGAGGTACAGTACTTATTTCCCATGTTTCCCACTTGTTACTTACATTGCCTATACAGTATTGTTGTAATAGGTTATGGGCCCTGATTGTTGCTAAATCCAACAGATTTTGTGCACTGTTGAAATTCTGTGATAAATCTTTGCACCCACAATGTCTACCTCAGTTGTTGCAACTACCAATATCCTACCCAGCTCCGTGCTCAAGTTGCTTGCTTTGGGCTTGAATTGGATGGCATTTGCCTTTTGCTTCCACATCGCAATCAAGGCAAAGTGCCTATGGGGCAATTTTGATGGTTCCATTATGTGCCCCACAAAAGCAGGCAAGACCGCCACAGAAGCAGAGGCAACTGCAACTGCCAACTGGAAGAAAAATGAAGATACCACACTTTTGTTACTCATTCACTGCATTCCTGATTCCACCATCTCATGCATCAGCTCTAAGAAGACTGTCAAAGAATGTTGGGACCTGATTGTTGTGGACTACACAAAGAAGGGGCAGTTTGCCCAAGTTGATCTCCATGCTCATTTCATGGAATCAAAGTGCCCTGACAAGGGCAATGTGCGCAAAGTTTTAGATGAGCTCCATGTTAAGAAAGAAGAGCTGATCACCTACAGTGTGTCCATCAGTGATGATGACTACCTGTCTACCATCGCCTCTTCTCTACCCTTTCATCTGTCAAACTATGCCTCTCAACAAATCACTAACGCACAGCTCTATTCCCCAACCAAGACCATAGACCCCAACCAGCTCATCATGCTTGTTTCAGAGGAGTCTGAGCACTCCATCATGCAGTGCGCATGCCAAAACCATGGAAAAAACAACTGCAGAGATGACAAGGATGAGGCGCTCTCAGCCTTGTCATCAAAGCCCAAAAGGGCTTGCTGGAATTGTGGCAAAGAAGGACATATTTGCCGCAACTGTAAGGAACCTCAGAAACAAAATAAAGGTTCAGACACAAAGCAAGGGAGTCGTCAAAAAGAGAAGACTCCAAGACCAATCCAAAGAAGACTGCTGGCATGGCAAACATGGCCACAGAAAGCAGCGAGTCTAGCTGCAATGAGACTTTCATGGCCTTTGAGGCCAAAAACTCCACCCCCTCAGAAGATGAACTGGACTGGTTTGAGACCAGTATTGCTGCAGATGGCTATGATCCCAACAGTAATTGGTTTACCAAGACTGAAGATGCTGACAAAAACAGTGAAGGCAAAGATACGCCCTACACCACAGAGGAAACTTTGGCCACCATTGAGGAGGTTACCCACGTCACTGCTAGCAGTGAAGCCCATTCTGAAATCATCAATTCCGGATGCACCTCCCACATCACCCCATATCGCAACTCCATAGAGAATTTCATCACAATCCCATCGCATCCCTTCAAAGCTGCAAATAAACAGTTTTTTGAAGCTGTTGGAAAGGGAGACCTCATTGTAGAGCTTCCTTTAGGCTCAAATACCTCTCAGATCACTCTCCCAGATGCACTATATGCACCTGAGGTCAGCTGCACCCTCATCTCAGTTGGACAGCTTGACAACAGTGGTTACAGTTATGTTTGATGGTGGAAAGTATTGCATACTCACCCCATCTGGTTCACTTGTGGGGGAGCTCTCCAAAGATTGTTGTGGCCTCTACCAATTGATGCATGATGTTCATGTTGCCCACACAGTTGAAGATGTGCTTACCCTGGACCAATTCCACCATTGAATGGGCCATATCTCATTTGAATCTGCCAAACGCCTCATAAAAATCAAGTTTGTGGTGGGTGTGCAGCTTGACTCTGCTGGACTGGGCACTGCTAAACCTTTCTGCAAGTCATGAATATATGCCAAGGCCACTCGCAAGCCCGTCACTAAAGTCCAAGAGTGAGAATGCACAACCAAAATTGGTGGGGAGCTGGACAGCAACCTTTGGGGACCTGCTCCAGTTCAAAGAAAGGGAGGCAAAACAATTACATTACATATACTGACAACAAGACATGCTATACCTGGCTATACCTCCTTGCTAAGAAATCGGACCAGCATGCCACCTTCAAGGAGCTTGATACCTGGCTTGAGACCAACCTGAATGTTTGTGTGAAGATTCTGCATTAGGATTGTGGAGGAGAATACACTAAAACTGCTTTTGTCAACTACCTGAAGTCCCAAGGCACTACCCAGAAGCTCATTGTCCATGATACACCCCAGCACAATGGAGTTGCAGAGTGAAGGAACTGCACCATTGTCAAACGAATCCGAGCTCTACTACATGCCAGTGGACTACCAAAGAGCCTATGGGGCGAAGCAGCAAGCCATGTCATGTGGCTAATGAACTGAGCATCTACCAAGGCCGTGGATGGTGTAACTCCATTTGAGGCCCTACATGGCAAGAAACCCAATGTTTGTGGGATCTGCAAATGGGGGGAGAAAGCATGGGTCCACATTGAGGTCAGAACAAAGCTTGGAGGACGTGTTCATGAAGGCCAATGGCTGGGAATGGACGACATCAGTAAGGGCCATAGAATATACTGGCCAGATACTCAAAAGGTCAGCATTGAATGCAATGTTTATTTCAACCCTTCTGGCAGCCTTCCTATCCACACAGACACTGATGAAGACCTGTTTAATGTTGTTTCCAGCACTCAGAAGCCTATTCTGCCCACTGACACTGCTGCTGACCAGCAGCCAGCCCCAGAGCATCCTCTAGAAGCATCTGCACCTCCTGCCATCCAACCTCCTCCCAAACACAAACATACATTCTGTTGTGCCAGGAAGCCCAGCCAACATGTTTGTGATCTGCTTGAAGGTCATGCTATTGCCTCCACCCATGGTTCCAACCCCATTTTACCTGCCAGTGTCCAACTGCCTGCTGTTGCTGAACCCCCTGCACCCACAATTGAGGGGGAGGATGGTGATGATGCTGCTATCTCTGTTGATGACCTAGACAAGCATATGCTTGTTGCAGAGATGGGCAAAGCTGAAGCACTTGAGCCACATACTCTGGCTGAAGCACAGCGTTGTCCAGATTGGCCACAAGGGAAAGCCAGAGTCATGGAAGAACTAGACATGCTCAAGTGTGTAGGTACATGGGACCTCATTGAGTGTCCCCCTGGAGCCAATGTCGTTGGCTCTAAGTGGGTTTTCCATGCCAAAAAGGACACTGCAGGCAATGTCATTTGCCATAAGGCCTGCTTTGTCACCCAAGGCTTTTCCCAAGTCCCTGGAGTCGACTACTTTGACGCTTTTGTGCCTGTTGCTTGTTTTGCATCTATCTGTGCAGTGCTAGCAACTGCGGCTGCTAAAAACTATGAGCTCCATCAGATTGACATAAGGAATGCCTACCTAAATGGAAAACTCACTGAGAATGAAGCCATCTACATGTGACAACCCCCTGGCTATCCAGCCCCCAATTCCAGTGGCAAAGTGTGCTGCCTACGCAAAATGTTGTATGGACTCAAGCAGTCTGGATGTTGCTGGTACCACACCCTCAGCAACATCTTCTCCAAGCTAAAGCTTGTTCCCTCGGACGTGGATCAAGCTGTGTTCTTCTGCATGGACAAGAATTCCACCATTGTTATCCTTGTGCATGTTGATGACTGTATAATTGTTGCTTCCTCCATTGCTCTTGTCAAAGATTTCAAGTTGGCACTGCAAGAGTTTGTTGATATCATGGATTTGGGCGACCTACACTGGCTTTTGGGTGTAGAAATCAAAAGAGACTGTGAGAAACGCACCATTTATCTCTCCTGGCATTCTTATATTAACTCCATCCTCCGCCGCTATGGCTTGCAAGATGCAAAGCCCATTTTGTTGCCAATGGAACCTCATGTTTGGCTATCAAGTGTGCAATCACCTCAATCAACAAACGAGTATGTGCAGATGCATGACATCCCATATCATGAGGCAGTGGGATTGCTGATGTATGCAGCATTGGCCACTCATCCCAACATTGTGTTTGCTGTCCAAACTCTCTCTCATTTTGCCTCCAAGCCAGGATGCACACATTGGGACGCCATGAAGCGTGTTTTCCAATACCTGAAGGGCTCGCAGGACCTCTGGCTTACGTACAGCCATGTCTTTGCACCGCTGCAAGGTTTCACAGATGCAGATGGTAGCATGGCAGAAGACCGCCACATGATCACTGGATACACACTGATGGTAAATGGAGGGGCCATCTCCTGGTGCACAAAATGTCAGGAAATTGTTTTGTTATCAACCACAGAAAGTGAATATGTCGCCCTTACCCATGCTGCCAAAGAGATACTTTGGCTTTGCTCACTCTTTCACCAACTCTTCCCGGGACACATAGCCCCCACACCACTCTTTTCAGATAATCAGTCCGCCATTGCACTTACTCAAAACCATCAGTTTCATGCATGCACAAAGCACATTGATATATGATACCACTTCCTCCATTGGGTTGTTGAAGAAAACAAACTGAAGATCATTTTTTGCCCCACTGATGACATTGTCAATGACTCACTCACTAAACCCCTTCCATCACCAAAAGTCAAACATTTTGTGTCGCTTTTCAGGCTCATGCCACTTTGAGGGGGAGTGTTGGACTCAAAGGTGGACTTGCCCAAAGTCCACAGGCTCATGCAGCCCAACACACTGTTCTTGTGCGCATCTGTGCTGTCTTCTTAGACTTGTTTTGGTCATATCCACCTGTCTACAGGCTTCTCTTCTCTTGTCAGTTTCTCACTATATTAATTACTTAGACTGCCACAGAGTACCTCAGCTGTTCTGCACAGACTGAGGTACAGTACTTATTTCCCATGTTTCCCACTCGTTACTTACATTGCCTATAAAGTATTGTTGTAATAGGTATATATCTTGAATCTAGCTGTTCTGCACAGACTGAGTATTGTTGTAATAAATGGCAATGGATAGACCAACAAACCAAAGCGTTTAAAGAACTTAAGAAGCACTAAACCATGGCACTGGTATTAGCCATACCAAATGACAATGGAAAGTTCTGGATAGAGGTGGATGCATCAGATTATGCAATCAGAGGAATACTGTCACAAGAACAAGTAGATAGTAAAATGGAAGCCCATAGCATACATATCCCATGCTTTAAATACTACACAACAAAACTACAAAATATATGACAAGGAAATGTTAGCCATAATGGTAGCACTAGAAGAATGGCAACAATACCTATTAGGAGCCAAACTATCCTTTGAAATATATACAGACCATAAGAACTTACAATATTTTAGAAAACCCCAGAAACTAAATAGACAACAGGCTTGTTGGACTACTGAATTACAAGACACATATTTACTCTACACCATTGCCCAGGACATCAAAATGGAAAGGCAGACTTCCTGTTGAGACGAGCAGGCCATGAGAAGGGGGAGAAAGACAACAAGAATGTCATCCTTCTCAAACCAGAACAATTTTGCACTATAACCATACAAGGAATTGACAATGAAATTATGATGCAAATCAAGGCCAATAAATCATGAGAACACCTGATCATGCAACATCTCACAGCAAAAACCACAGGGTAGAAGGAAACCAAAGGAATAGTCACATGGTATGAATGGATCTATGTGCCAAAAGATGCAAAACTCCAAGAATGAATCATCTGGGAAAACCACAATCTCCCATTAGCTGGACACCTGGGACAAGCCAAGACCTATGAACTCATAACCCATGATTACTGGTGGCCCAGACTCTGAGCTGACATCACCAATTATGTAAGCAGCTACAAAAAATGCCAATAGACAAAGCCAAAATGCTCACTCCCCAATGCCCCCTTACAACCCAATGACATCCCAACTAAACCATGGGAAACTGTCACCATGGATTTCATCAGACTGGTATTGGAATCAAAAGCTACAACCAAATCATGGTTGTCATCAATTGGTTCACAAAAAAGGCATATTCATTCCCATGCACGACACCATCACGGCACTAGGAACGACCAACAAATTCAGGGACCATGTATTCAAGGAACATGGACTACCAAAGAAAACAATCACAGACCATGGACCTCAATTTGATTCATCATTCACAAGGGAACTGTTCAAATTACTTGGAATCACCCACAACATGTCCACTGCTTATCATCCCCAAACAGATGGACAAACAGAAAGGGTCAACCAGGAAATCAAACAGTACCTGAGGGTTTACATCAATCATTGGCAAGA
Organism: Calocybe cyanea; assembly: GCA_018851305.1. Lineage (NCBI taxonomy): Eukaryota > Fungi > Basidiomycota > Agaricomycetes > Agaricales > Lyophyllaceae > Calocybe > Calocybe cyanea. The sequence continues at coordinate 1,630 of JABCKL010016963.1, read as the reverse complement.
CAACTGGGCTGAATGGATAGTGATTGCCCAATTCACCTATAATGACAAGGTACACATAGCAACCAGCTACTCACTGTTTTTCCTGAACTACAGAATTCACCCCTGGAAAGGAACAGCACCAAAGGGAGAAACCAAGTCACCAGAAGTGGACAAAATTACACCCTTTACTATTACATTATGATTGTCATTCTCTTCATCTTTTATATCCTCCACACTCTATGCAAATGGGTCACATACCAAATTGAACAATGACATGACCCCAGAAATGCATGAGACCTGGAGAGAAACTTTAAAGAAATTGGATTAATACTCATCCAACAAGAAAGAAGGGAATAATTGTGAGGACACAATCCCTTAAAGGAGGGGTAATGTCACAAATACTTTTTATTCTTCACAATCATCACAATCTAATCTAAGAAAACAGACAATCTTGTAGATAAGACAAATAGTACATACACATTCATTAACAAAGCACATGACATCATTATATAATACAATACTCTGAGATGCCTAAGACTAAAACTTTTACACTATATAAAGAATCATTCTGAGTTTGAAACCTCAGTCTTGGGTTGGTCTCTTACTGCCACCACCAACACTTGTAGTTACAAATAGTCAGTAGTAGTATTCCAATAAACCTTCTTACATAACCTTTTCCACTACACTAAGTTGAAAGGTTGAGTTATCAACGTCAAGACACATGTGTTGAAAACATTGCTGACACTGAAGAGGCTGTTTGTGCTTTCTGTAATGATCCAATTGGAACTGTCCATGGCAAATGACTCAAATACTCAAGAGAGGCATTTTACAATGCCATTGTAGAATTCATTGTAGCAGATGATCAGGTCAGAATTCAAAATAAATTATTATCATTAGACTCAAACTTTTACAGTTGCTCAATGTAGTTGAATCTCCATATCTGAAAAGAATCTTCCTGCTTCTTTGTAAGGAGCTTCAGGAATCTGATATCCCTGGCTGTACAACAGTACACAATTGGATCAACAAGCAATATCAGGACTATTTGACACAGCTGGAGGAAGATATGAGTGTCCATTTTTAGCTTGTTCTAATATATAAACTTATGTTATTACAGAAAGCTGTCAGAAAAATTCCTTTCACTATGAACACTTGGTCTGATCCAAATCTCTCTCTGTTTAAGGTTGTGACTACACATTGGATTGAGGCTATTCCAATGGAATCATCTCAAAAGCTTTGACTTAGAGTGGATCTCATAGGATTTCACAAGATACCTGGCAAGCATATGGGCAAGCATGTTGCTCGTTGCATTTTATATATCACAGATTGTATAAAGGTCACACCAAAGGTAAGCAGATTTGATACTATTTCTATTGTATTTGATATAATCTATTCAATAGATTAGATGGATCACCACTGACAATGCCAGCAATAATGATACAATGATGGAAGCCTTACAAGACCTTCTCAAAGAATGCAAGATCAAGAGCAACAGTGTAACAAATAGAATACAGTATAGCTTCTTATTGCAATTTTCAGCTGTTTAATTTTAATTTTAATTTTAGATGTTTCCCCCCTGTTGTGAATCTTGCATGCAAGGCTGTCCTTGATGCAATTACAGGTCTGAAATACATTGACAACACTGTTGAAGGCT
>JABCKL010016962.1:0-12183 GCA_018851305.1 Calocybe cyanea | reverse complement strand
CTCAACGAGATCAAGAACGAGGTTTTTCCCTCATGCATGTCCCTTCACGAATGTGTGCACCTGGACGCATACACCATTGTGACGACGGGGAGGGAAGTAAATGGGGAAGGAAATCCGCAAGGTAAAGCGTATCATTCACAGGTAGAGAGGGTTTACGTCTTTTTCACAGAGCTTACAGCATGCCGCGCCGGGGGCAAGGAAGAGGGTTTCTATTCTTTTTGGTGTAGCGCATTATGAGGCCCCATTTTGATCCCAAGCGTGGCGTCATGGCATACCTTGCACGCCATGGGTGAGGGGGGGAAATAGGTACGGATTTTGAATTTTGACCAAAATCACACGCAGATTTCTTCAAAAACTTGCCGGTGTCTGTACGGGTAAGCAGATTCGCCCTTGCTGGACTCCATAGTACTCAGCCCCGATTTTTACGACGACTTGGGCAAGCCTAGTCCAAGAAAGGGGGGGGGGAATTCGGATAGAGTCAGGTGATGGAGCTTTTGTGATAAGGGAGAATTGAATAGAATCCTTGGGATCGATCAAGGTAGTCTATTTCAACTAGAAAAAAAAGGCTTACAATGGAATCATCGCTGTCTCCCAATGACAATTCCAATGCTTCGAGGTTCGGCGCAGGTACCTCATGATATAGTTTCCGTCAAATTTTCCCTTTGCGTGTTTCGGTTCCCACTCTAACGGAACGGGTCCTGATACAGGCAGGGGTAAGCTTATCATCGGATCCTTTCACCCAATATATGGCTCACAAAAAAAATCGTCACTGTCACCCATTAGTTCCACCTCTTCGAGGTTTGGTGCAGCTTTGACGATGCTCATCGTGTAGTTTCCGTCAAATTTTCTCTTTGCATGTTCCAGCATCACTTCTCTGGCCTCTCTGTTTCTTCCTCTTGTCAGCGATGCCTTTCGTAAGCTTCCGAAAAGTTTCCACTTGGATTCGATCAATGGCTGGACTTCGTAGAGCGGGCAAAGTACCAGTTGGAGGAACAGTTCGTAGAAGATATGGCCGCAGTGATGAAGGTTTTCAACGCAGATGGGGCCTGATTATTGACCAAACGTATATATCTGTAAAGGAGATGGGGTATGATAAAGTCATGGAAATGGTGGCAGGTAAGAGCCAGAGAAAGCAGCGTTGTCAGAGGTAGTATGTGAGTGGCGATAACAGACAAGAGTTCTGAAAAGAGCTAGATGAACGGAGTCACTGGTGCCCGCCATTCCGTTGTTCAAAGATTTTTTGACGTCGACAAGCTGTCTGAACCGTTAGGTCGTCGACCAAGCGACAGGATCAAGCAAAACTATAATAGCACAAGGACTTAGCACAGTTCAGGGTTTGACGTTGGGTGTTACGTAATCCAAAAGTCCGTTCACTGTAACACTCAAACGTTCGACCCAGCTATAAACTTTTTAGCTGACGTCGGCCTGATGGTTGAATCTCCTCTAAACACTCGAAATGACCAAACAGATGGAGTTGCTGATCTTAAATCTATTGAACCAGGGGAACCTGCAAGAGCCGATTCTCCTAAAACCAACGGAGTTGCCAACCACGATGCCGATGCCAGCGATGCCTCCTCAGACGACCATCATAAGAAGAGCAATCTCCATAGAAGCAGTGATTCCCATGCCACTCCCAATCGTTCTTCACGCTCAGACCAAGACCAAGACGCCCAAGCAATGGTTATCTCATCTCTTCGCTCCCAAATCCAAGACCTCATCTCCCAAGTAACTCAACTCAACACCAAACTAGTTCAATCCTACGATCGAGTATCCGACCTTGAGGATACCTTACACGTATCCACAACGTCTCTCCATACCACCCGCCAAAAAATAACTCAACTAGAACACGAACGTACGCAACACCTCTCTGCACTCAATACGGGGCTTTTGGTAGAGAAAGCTCATGTAACGGCTGAGTTAACGAGACTGATGGAGAGAGCTACGGAGGAGGCGAAGGAGAGAGAAGGGGAGGAGAGTAAGAGAAAGGATATCGAGAGGGAGCTGGAAGAGCTTAGTGCGGAGCTTTTTGGTAGGGCTAATGGGATGGTCGCAGAGGAGAGGTTGAAAAGGCATGAGAGTGAAGTTAAAGTCAAAGAGGCGGAGGAGGCATTGAGGGGCGCAGAGGAGGCTGTGAGGGGGATGCAAAAGCAGATGCAAGTGTTAAAGATTGAGAAGGAGACCGCGGAGAAGAGGAGTAGGGAGGGATTGGTTGGGGGACGGGTATGGGACGAAGGGACTGCGGTGACGACGAGAGTGAGGTTGTTGAGCTCGCATACGCCTTATCAGGAGTTTTTACTTTTCGTGGCGCATTTGAGGTCTATACACCCGGCATCGCCACATTCACCGCCAGCTATGACGACGCTCTTGCCGCTTCCATTTTTGTCGAGACTGCTCAACGAGGATTCGTATGTTATCATAGCGTGTCTATATCCGTTTCATTGACACATTGTCCAGCGAACCCACTGTGCGCCTGGACCTTGCACCCTCGCTCAATTGGCTGTCCCGCCGTTCGGTCCTAGCAGCTATCCATAACGGACAACTTATCATCGAACCAATCTCTTCAGGTGTTTTCCTTGAAAACAACAGTAGCAATAATCCTATCCATTCCAATGTGAACTGTGCCTTGTGCGGATCTGCCGTGTTTCCGAACAATAGTAACGACAGCAGTACCTCCACCTCTACACCAACGGGTACGACAGCAACTAGCGCAGTGTCATCATGGTCTGCATCGTTATTCAAAAAACCGCCACATTCACATTCAATCAACCATTCCATTTCGTCACGTTCGTCTATGGGGTCGTCACAGCCTTCCACCCCGACGCGTCCTTCTGCCGCGGGGTCATGGTCATTGACGCAATCGCAGCAAGTGTACATTTTTAGATTGGCACCGCAGAGCTCTTCTGGAGGCGGGCCGTCGGGGTCGGGTATCCCTAACCCTATGTCGAGATCGGTATCATCCTCGGGGGAGGGAGGACGAGCTCCAAATGCGCCCCCTTCCCACCCCTTATCCCATTCTTCTTCAGCAATGACAACAACAACAACATCATCATCATCATCGGGATCATCAACGATATACCCCCTTTGCTCCACGAACTGGTGTCTTTCCCGTCTTCGAACAACATGTACGCTCTGGGCATTTGTACGTACCGGAATTGTGGACAAGGTATGGGAGGAGGAAGTGCCGAATGTGGTTTTGGTCAAGGCGCCGACGACGACGACGACGACTGGAAGCCCTTCGCTTGGTTCCGGATCGGCAGCTGGTGCTGGCGGAGAGAAATCTACACCACCACCGCCTATACCGCCTAGGAGAAGAGGATTGTGGGGTATGGCGACAAGTTTGGGTGGTCGTGCAGTTAGTTGGGGGTCGGGATCGTCAGAAAAGACGTCAACTCCGCCGCCGGTGCATCCGTCGGTTTCGGAACAACAAAACAAGAGTGCGGAACCGAGGAGATTGCCGCCTCCGTTGCCTCCCACTTCACAAGCTGGTGCCGGAAAACCTGCTGCTGCTAGTGTACCCCCGCCTCTTCCGAAACGTAGTCAAGTCCGAGGTAATCACAGTCCGACGAAGGAGAAGACGTCGGAGGTCGGCCCTGCAAGTAATGGCACAACAGCTCCTAGCACTACATCAGAATCTCCACCACCTCCTCAGTCCCAAATACACCCATCACCACTACCACCACACCGGCCTCCACGCAGACCCATGACTCCCGCTAGCGTCCCGTTACCGGAGTCCCGTCCGCATACACCACAGCTTCAGTCCGTTGCCAATCCTGCATTGGCAACGGTAACGACAGCGGTGCCAGCAGGATCTAATCCAGGCACTGATAACACTACTACTACTTCTGCCTCTGGCGCTACACCCAACGCTAGTCCTATCCCACCCCCTCTCCCACGTCGAGCCGCTGCTCGTGTTGCGCGGCCTCCACTTGTAGATGGGTCTTCCGGTGGGACACCCAGGCCGTCACGGCCGTCGACTCCTGTTACTGGTGGTGCCACTGACAAAACTGCTCCTGTTAGCGATGAAGCGAGGGGGGATGGCGATGTAGGAAAGGAAGGCGGAGAGTCGACGCCTGCCGCCTCGGAGCAGCCCGATGCTCATGTAGCTGATACAAAAGTGGAAGATCAGGGGAAGAAGGATGCAAGTGATAATGCTGAGAGTTTACCAGAGAAGGTTTCTCAGGAGGGAGAGCAGAAAACGAATACCAAGACCGATGATAGCGAAGAACGGGAGCAGAAGGCAGAGCATGCATATGAAGTGAATGCCGGCGAGGGCGATCAACCCACCGTTCCTTCTGAGCCAATCGTCGAAGGGGCTCGAGACTCTGATCCGTCGTCGGATGGTGTTACCGTGGAAGGTGAGGAAGCAACAAAGAGTACGGAAAAAGAGAGGGAGAAAGAGACAGAGAAAGAGAGCAGAGAACCGGCAGTAGGTGACGATGAAGATGGCGATGAGACGTTTGTCGATGCAGAAGCGGAAGTGAGTCCTGTTGTAGCTGTTGCTAGCGGTGGTGATGAACAGGCGACGAAGCAGGATCCTAAGGACCAGGCTACTACTGCGACTATGGCTGAGAATTCGGACGATTCGCCTGCGTCCACCCCCGCACCTGCGTCGGCGGAAGAAAACCCAACCAGTACTTCTGCACAAGAAGTAAAGGGGGAAGAGCAGAAAAAGCCAAGTGCTGTCGAGGTTTCTGAAGCGGACGCCCTTACCTCTGAGGTGGAAGCAGTTGTGCAGAAAGAAACCGCTTCGGTTGTGAGCGAGACATCGGAGAAAGACACGGTCCAGGTTGCAGCCAGTGCCCAAGAGGATGAGGCTCTGGGAGCGGTTGATGGGGCTTCTGCTACGGGTGATGGTGTCTTGTCACTAGCCGCACGTACGGAGGCCGTTGCAGGAAAGCAGAAGTCCGCCATTGCTGAGGGTAGTGAAACCAACAATGTATCGGCCTCGACGGACGACGATGGCAGCAAGGAAAAGTCTCTCGAAGATAAGAGCAACGGCAATAACGGTGCTTACATTGGAGATGCGACGTGGGAGGAACGAACGTGGAAGGAACTCGCTCGTTTGAAGGAGGAAATGTTCTGGGCGCGAATCGGTGGGGTGAGGCAGTGAGATACTTCTTTCACGCATTTTGCTTTCCTTTCTTTTTTTTCTTGCAATCTTGTTCTTGATTTATGGTGTGTTGTATGATGGATGGTCGCTATCATATGGACTTTCACTTTTTTTTTCCACCTTCTGTTTCAGGCATTACCTTACAACATTTATCAAATTGCATACACTCACACAAGCGCTTACAACTATGTCATTAACACAATTTGCTTCTTCTGCTTCCTTTCTTTAGCAGCCACCCAATAGACCACGATATGGGAAGTTATCGCGCTTTATGATACCGATTTCCTGTTGAAATATCGCACATGATGCATGCCGGGTAGATCCGACGGAGTTTAAAGTTCTCTCACAGCACTTCTAACAGCTGCTATCTTTCTACTTCGATTCAATCCCCCACAATGCATCTACTCCTCCATCGGTTCGGTGTCTGGACGAGAATCTGGAGTTGCAAAATCTAACGCATTACAGGCATCCTCAACCACCTGAGCATAGTAAGCCTGATGCCCTCTCCCGAGGCAGGGCATCAGGTTTACTTTGATAGGTTTCTGTTGGGCTTTGCCACGTCGGCTCGTCTCAGCACTGGATAAAATCAGACGATATCGTCTTCATATTTTCTTACCCAGTACAAGACGAAATTACAATGAGGGATCGAAGCTTGAAAATGGCAGCGTTTTTGGCAGCGAGGACAGTAAGTTTCTTCAGTTTAACGCCCGCATATCTCTGACTGAAGCGGTGAAATTTCTCTTGTCACCAGTCTATTTTTTTTTTGTACAGGTTCTATACTTTTAAAAGGCTATATCTAGAAAAGATAGTTGCACATCATTTACATGTTATACATTACAAACCATGGCTATACATTCACATTTATTTCTTCCTACGGCTTCGAATCTATGAATGACGTGAACAGTAGCTGCAAATCATCCATACTTTAACGCATCATGATCTCAACATCCGTCGCATCTAGTGCGTCTCTTCGATCCAACGATGATGTCGTTTCACGAGTTCCGCGACGATATCTTCCTCAATCTCTTTAATCCCGTTCGCGGGGTTCGGTGATGCAGTCGGAACAGGTATACGTAGCCAAGTCTCGACAAATGTATCCAAAATCGGATCTTTAGATCCTTTTCCTGGAACTGACGTCGAGGCCACGGCGTCAGGTGGAAGGGGTGGTAGAGATTTGCGTGACACAAATACAACTTCAAATTTGCGACGATGAAGATCGTTTCCGATTACGACTTGGTGACCATAGCGTTCCAATGCGGCGCGTGCTTTAGGAATGAGAAGATTTCCGTCCGTTTCTAGCTATAAGACTGTCAGTGGGGAGTCTTGATGGTTGAAGGGTGATTATATTCTGACCTTGAAAGACACGATAAACCCTTGTCCCTTTGTCCACTCTACTACCATAGGCTTTAGGATCTTAGGTACCTGATCCATCTCAATATGCAAACTACCCTTGCCCGACTGAATTTTGTGCTCTGACTACAAGAAATTGAACACTTGATTTAGAAATTTGCATGTGCGTCGAGAGCACTCACCATTTTCTGCCTGGGGAGAAAAAAGTCACTGACAGCTGCAGCAAGGTAATACATTGCTCGCTTGCCAAGAATGGAGAGCTCTTGAGTGACAGCTCGTAGGAGCCAAAGATAGTCGTTGACCGTCACAAAGGTCAGTGTATGTAGAGTCCCGGCAGCATGCACCGATTTGTAGGCGGTTAGAACTTCCAACAAGTCTTGCCGCATGTTGGGCGTTACGCTTATTCGTGGAGGGCTGTCGGAGTGATCGGCGAGAGGTTCGATATCCAGGAAATCAAGGAATGGATTGGTTGAGTGGGAGTAGTGTCGACTGAACGGTTGCAAGCTGAACTGCCGATGCATGAATATCACAGCGTAGCCTGCTTTTAGAAAGTATTCAGCGGACGTAGCACCTCGCGTTCCTACACGATACATCAGGGTTTTACTGCTGATATGTTTACGATCCAGACCGTACCGGCACTGAAATTATCTAAGAACCGCACGCTAGAATGACGAGACAGAGATTGACCTTCAATAGATGTATATGATTATCGGCAACTCACACATTGAGTTCCAGAGGAACAGTCGTCCCACCACTCTGAGTTCACCTAGTCAGACAACTCCTTTGAGAGTTTGGAGTTCGACGACCGCGTACTGTAACCAACACAACTTTCCTGCCTGCTTCTGCTTGCCTTGCGACGAAATGCCTCACGCCGTTGATATCCTGTTCGAGAGAAGTGGGGGGTGCCTGAGTGGCGAAATATTCTTCAGCCGAAAACAATGGTGGTTGTGAGTCTGCCATTAATGGTTTCTGTCGTCGGAGAGAATGGGGGTATCCAATAGATGGTGGTTAGTAAAAAAATAACGAGCGGAATGGGGACCCAGGTAAAGTAAAGCTTCGAATAGATGGCGGTTCTTGTGTACGAACACATAAACTATAACATCAAAGAAACCGAGCTGCCGCGGTCTGCCGGGCTGATCATGATCTTAGACGCGAGAGACATCTTTAGTCTTTAGTACAACTTTTTGACAACAATTGGCCCTTTCCTTGACGCTATCCAGTCGTTCCCGCTGTACTAGAATGAGTCTAGCGCCTGCTCATATACCACTCTAAGGACTATCCGTCTGGGCAATCTTCTTCCCTTCAAAGTCGAACGTTTAATTTCGCTCCGAGACCTGTTCTTATGCCAGTCGACCAAAACAATGTAACTTCGTCCTGGCACGGTAGCACCTACTATCCTCATTTAACTACTCAAAATGCATGTGAATCCCTGCTAACAACGCAGAGCGAGTGTCTCGTCTACTGACTGCGTCGCCATTACATGGCAACGTTCCGTGTGCTCAAACACTTTCCTTGACTAGCTCGACATTCATGAGTTTTTTCCTCTCTTTTGTTGACATTTTGGCTTAGCTGGGCATTTACTGGCTTACCCTTGACATTTTGCTTTCCTTCAAAAATCAGGGATAACTTTCCTTTTGTCCGTCTCTACTGAGAACTTGTAATGGTACTATTGAAGTCATCTTGAGCTCCTGCTAGTGCTATGCTTGACTGCAGTTCGCAGTTTGGGCTCGGATATTTTTCGTATCCGACTCGTCGACCACCTTTTTTTTTGGCAACGGTCTCCTTGATCGGTATGAACCTTTTTGCCTTTGGACCTATTTCAAATGCTGATTCTTGGAGCTTAGATGAGAAGAGCCTCCAGTGAATTTTGTTAATAAAAGCGGACTCGAGGCTGTAAAATATACTGATGTCATAGGCGAAATTATAAATTTTCATTGGGTATCATTTCCAGATCGGACGGCGTTGAATATAAACTTAAAACTTGAATCAAGCGATATCAAAGCATGCGACCATCGTATCAGCCTACCATGAACTGCCCGATTGAACTCCTTGGGTGGGACTGGTAGATTTTTCATACATTTCCCATCGTGGCCTCCATCCTCCATCCCATCCTATAAGCCTCCGCATTACATATGTCTTCCTTTTGCGAAAAACCATTTGGTGCATCGGGTCACGACATCTAACACGCTTACTCTAGGCACATGGCATCGGGGGATGCTTAAATCACAAAGGAGAACATACACGCATCGCGAAATAGAAGGCTCGTTTATTGCTGAATTGCTCAACATAAGTTTGAAGTGGCAAGAGGTTTTATGCATGCCTATGGTAAATCCTTGAACTCTATTTGGCACTGGCGCTAATGTCAATGAACTTCTCTAGTTGACGTGCACGTGAACCATTGACAACGAGAACAGCCTTGAAATCGGAGCGCTTAGAAGTTGCAACTTTGATTCCTCATTCTAATCATGGCTTCCTCTGGAGAAGAACGAGCTTTGAGGTTACTCTCTCTTGGCAAGCGTGCAGTCACGAACTCTAGTAATCAGTGTTGCTGACTACATTTGTAGATGGTGGTGGCATTCGTGGGTTGTCCGAGCTCCTGATCATCAAAGAAGTCATGCATCGCCTAAGGAAAGAGGAGAATGACAAACGAAGGAGGGAGGGCAAAGGACCACTCAAAGGCCTCCCAAAGCCTTGCGAATGTTTTGACCTGATCGGAGGTACCAGCACTGGAGGGTACGCACTATAACACCCTATACGTGTTATTCATCGTGTCCCTCGCTCAGGATTATTGCTCTGATATTGGGTCGCCTTAAGATGGATGTAGATACAGCGGTGGATTGCTACCACCAACTAGTGAAGGATATTTTTTCTAAACCAAAGCAACGGAAACGAGAGGCGATCTTTGCCGCTAAGAAACTCGAAAATGCTATCAAATCTGTGGTTAAAGAAGTGCTGGGTGATCCAGATGCGCCTTTACTGGAAACTGGTAATGACGTGTTTTGTCGAACGTGAGTATATTCCATTCCATTCTCTGTGTCGTTCTGAGGCTGAACCGTTTGCTAGGTTTGTGTGTTCAAAGAACGGCCATGATATGGATCTTCCTGTCCTCTTCAGGTCTTACGAGTCCTACGAAACGCCTGTCGTTTCTACAATTTGGCAAGCGGCTCGGGCAACCTCGGCCTCGCCCACTTTTTTCAAGCCCATTTACATCGGAAGAGGGCAGCCGTATGTCGACGGTGGCATGGGCGTCAACAATCCCGCCGCCTTGCTTCTGAAAGAGGCTCATAATCTCTTTCCGTCCCGTAAAGTGGGGTGTCTGCTCAGCATTGGCGCCGGAGAAGCCAAACCAATCGAGATCGTGGACAAGGGGATTTTCCAGCGAGTCCTCCCAACGCACGTCATAAAAGCACTTACGGAGATCGCCACCAACTGCAATACGACCCATCAGGAGCTGTACGAACGTTTCGCGAACGCGCGGAACGTGTATTTTAGATTAAGCGTTAATCGGGGGCTGCAGGATATAGAGCTTTCGGAATGGGAGAAACTGAGTAAGGTGGAAGCTCACACTATGCAATATATGGGAGGCGGGCAAGTGAGAGAGTTGCTCACTGCGCTGGTAGAGAGGATTAGAGTTCCAAGTGGGGACATGACCCCCGGACAACTCAGTACGCACAATCTCTTTATAATTCTTGGATTATGATCAATATGTTCTTCCCAAAGTTGCGCCTCACCCACCCCAATCCGATCCCACTCAACGCCATGACAGACGACAGGCCCGAAGGCTTCCTCCCCCAGTTCCGTCATTCACAGGTCGGAAGGATATCCTGGAGAAGATACATCAATACTTTCACTCGGAAACAGACTTTCAACACATCTTTGTATTGCATGGTCTCGGAGGAGCCGGGAAGACCCAACTCGCACTCAAATTCTTGGACGAATCCGAGCAGTAAGGCCATACGTATAAAACTACTATTCGCGTGACTAACTATTGGATCCGTCAGCTTCTCTGACGTCTTTTACATCGACGCCTCCAGCGAGCAAACCATTATACCATCATTTAGTGCAATCACTCCGGAAGGCGTCGAAAATTCGTTAGATGCAAGTCTAGATTGGCTTGCGGGGCGACCTAACTGGAACTGGCTCCTCTTGTTCGATAATGCGGATGACGTGCAGTTAAATCTCAGCCGATTCTTTCCTCAATGCAAGCATGGCAACATGCTGATCACGACTCGAAACAAGGGTCTATGTCGCTATGGTGTAGGTGATGATTCAGATGTGCAAGTGGCAGAGATGGGTTCGAATGATGCAAAAGATCTGCTGCTTCGGTTGTCAGCAAAGGAGCGCACCCCAGAAAACGAGGAGTTAGCACGAGATATAGTACAAGTATTTCCGTCCTTTACATCTCTTCGAGCTGAAACTTAAGCATAATGACAGGAACTCTACTGCTTCGCATTAGCCATCGCGCAAGCAGGAGGGTACATCCGGTCTCGTCTGGTTTCGCTGCAACGCTATCAAACGCTTTTCCGGGACCAGCGCGACAGCCTTCTGCAGCTCAAAGAAGTTCAAGGCAAGGACCCGGCTGTGTATGCAACGTGGAAGCTAAGCTACGACCAACTTGATGAGCCAGCAAAAACGTTCCTTCAAATCTGCTCTATTCTTCATCACGATGGTATATCAGAAGAGATGTTTAAAAGGGCTGCCTTGTCATCATATAATGTGGAGAACGTCAAACTGCAAAATGAGGTAGATCAACTGTTGACTCTGATCGGGAAACAACAGCTGCAATGGGATGCCTTTGTCTTCCAACGGGTCATGGATTCACTTGCTTCCTATTCGCTCATTCAATATGATGAGTACAACACTTCCTACAATGTGCATCCACTGGTGCAGCACTGGGCTTACTCAACCCTAGGAGAAAAGAGGGATATCAGGTGGAGAGGAGTTCTCAGTGTTGTTGGTCTATCTGCACATGGCAATGCAGATCATTACATATACCAGCACATGCTTTTGAAACATGTCATCAAGGCAATGAAGTATGCAACACAAGAAGTTGATCCAGTAGTTGCAACCTTGATAGCAAACATCTACTCAGCACATGGCTATTGGAAGGATGCAGAGACACTTGAGATTGTGGTGATGGAGAAGAGGAAGCAGAAGCTAGGAGATGATCATCCAGATACTCTTACAAGCATGGCAAACCTGGCAAGTACATACCAGGATCAGGGTCGGTGGGAGGAGGCAGAGGCACTTCAGATTGTGGTGATGGAAAAGAGCAAGCAGAAGCTGGGAGATGATCATCCAGATACTCTTAGAAGCATGGCAAACCTGGCAAGTACATATTGGGATCAGGGTCGGTGGGAGGAGGCAGAGGCACTTGACATTGTGGTGATGGAGAAGAGGAAGCAGAAGCTGGGAGATGATCACCTAGATACTCTTACAAGCATGGCAAACCTGGCAAGTACATACCAGGATCAGGGTCGGTGGGAGGAGGCAGAGGCACTTCAGATTGTGGTGATGGAGAAGAGCAAGCAGAAGCTGGGAGATGATCATCCAGATACTCTTAGAAGCATGGCAAACCTGGCAAGTACATACTGGGATCAGGGTCAGTGGAAGGAGGCAGAGGCACTTCAGATTGTGGTGATGGAAAAGAGCAAGCAGAAGCTGGGAGATGATCATCCAGATACTCTTAGAAGCATGGCAAACCTGGCAAGTACATACCGGGA
>JABCKL010016957.1:0-12630 GCA_018851305.1 Calocybe cyanea | reverse complement strand
CAGAGGGGGGGTGGTGGGCAGAGGGGCAGTGGGGGTCAGAGATGGACTGGGAGTCAGAGAGGCGTTGGGGGTCAGAAACGTGTTGGGGGTCAGAGACATGTTGGGGGTCAGAGACGCATTGGGAGTCAGAGATGCGCTGGGAGTCAGAGATGTGTTGGGGGTCAGAAACGCATTGGGGGTCAGAGACGCATTGGGGGTCAGAGATGCGCCAGTATATGTAGATGTGTCGGGAGCTGTGGATGGGTTGGAAACCGTGTCTAGGCCATGAAGCATTGATATGTCAGGAAACATAGATGCACTCAGAGCTGTGAGCTCTGTTACAGTAGAAATGGGTATGGTCATGGGCTCGGTAGCAACAATGGTTGCATCTGTTGGTTCATCAGATGTCACATTCAGAAGTGCTGCAGGAGGACCAGCGGCAACTGATCCCTCTTTGATGCTCTGCAGCTCACCCTTGTCGTCCTCAATTTCTGGGAATTTCTCTCAAAGGGAGGCCATCTGGCCCTTTGCCAGTTCAATCAACTTTGCCCATTTGTTTATTTCTCCTGGAACACATGTCAGTACTAGATATCTGTATTGCACCACAACTAGAATTGCCACTGACTTTTATTACCGCCAGCAACACGTCTTTGTTTCTTCCTCTCGACGTCTGACAGAGAAAGTTGGTGCTGCCTGAGTTTCTTTTTTGCATATTGATAACGCTCGCGCCCCTCTTCAATGGACATAGATTTGTTTTGTTCTGTAAGCATGTCAGGATTCCTTGTCGCTATTGGAACAGTCTGAACTTACGAGTGTTAGAGGACATTTGGAAAAATAATGACTAGCTTGTGACAGATGTTGCACACAGGTGGAGGGGGCAAATTGAGCAAAGCACGTACTGATGAGTACTTAGATACCCTGTGAGGCATGGGCTTTTTGACATAGTTTCCGAATTGTGTCTCACCTCTCTGTTAATATTTTGCCTTTTCCCTTCAAGATTTTGGATCTCTGCCACTGCCATGACCACTAGGCTAAATAAAGCTCAGCAGGTCCTGAAATTCGGTAGAAATTGACATCATCCATTGCCAGCAAGGCTACCAACCATGTTCTTTTTGTCTGAGCCATCACAACTTGGCCATTCTGGGGTTGACAGCTGTTCTAGCGCTACATGCGAGAATCTGAAATTGTTGGCTAATTCAGCGCAAAAACTTACATCCAGAGGAAGCTATCATTAGGCTGCATCTAGCACATTAATACTGACATTGGCTACCTGTATGTGCTAAATATTTTTTTTCTTGACCAGCGATCAAAAGAAAAAGGGACCACATCACTGACTTATCCATTTACCAAATAAAAATTAAGCGAATAGATCATTAGCGCAAAAGCTTGCAGCTGGAGGAAGCTATTATTACACTGCATTTCATGTCAATACTGACATCGGCTACCTATATATGCTAAATACTTTTTTTCTTGACAAGCAATCAAAAAAAAAAAAAGAAGGGACTACACCACTGACCATTCCATTTCCGAATAATGATTGAGTTAACAGATTAATGATAGCAGCCATCAAAATGACGCAACTATTGAACATACATTATCTTATCAAAGATGTGGCAAGCAGCAGACTCGGCAAATCACACAGGACAATATTGATCTGACAAATTATTAATTTTTAGCCACGAAAGCCTGTACAGAATTGCAATGCATAAAGTATGCTATGGTTGCTAGAACTTGTGTTTTGCTTTATAGCAAATACTCTACATCAATGCTATGGCACATTGTCTGATGGATATTCAGTTGGATATGTGGAATACAAGCTCCTACTGTGTTTGGTATGTTACTCAAATGTCAGGGCTGGGCGAGGGCTGTCCAACTCATTAAGTGATCTAGTTCTATTACAAACAGACCTATCAAGGCCGAGGGCCAAAGAGAAAGGAGCGTTAGAAGGTAGATATGATTTAACTGGAAAAAGGTTGTTTGGAAATGTGAAGCCCTATTCTGCATGTAGGAGGGAATCCATATTGGCATCCGATAGATGAGTTCAGGTATTCACCCACTGGAGCAAGGCGGATAACGGGGGAGAGCAAACTAGCTAGGGAGTGGTGCTTACCTGCAAATCACCAAGGGTTAAATTCAAAGTGTAGCTGCTTTACGCATGTACATACACCATACCACATTGGTCCTGCACGAGATAGAGTTCTTGGATAGCACAGAGTAGTCGTAACAAGATGAAACACTAGTTATTGCATCATCTCTGTTGCCAGTGATAAGCAGAAGGCCTTGGAAAGCCTTGTGGCTGCGACAAATGTCATGGATGTAATATAATATTAGTATGCCGGTGGTGAATTCAACAACAGCACTGGGTACACAAAATGTGCCAGACAAGATGCAGTGTAGATAAGTCATCCTGCATAGCTTCAATGTTTGGAGTTCAATACTGGGAACAAATGGGGTGATATTCTTGTTTGTGTTCAGCATATGGCGGGTTGACGCCAATATCTAACGCTATGCATTACAATCGATTAACTGTTTCAAATTTCCACAATGTATAGCAGGAACATAAGCAAATAGTGCGTGCTGGTAGATAGTTTATCTTGGATTTCCTCATATTTCCAATCATTCCTGTTGAAATTATACCAGTCTGTAGCTCTTCTGATGTTGCTCTTGGCCATGGGTCAGCATCTTGGTAATTGTATCTACGGTGACCAGCATTCTGTGTTTTATCCTTTCCATTCCTTTTAGTTGTATGCCGTTACATTCTTTCTATACCAATGCACCGTTATATTGGTGCATTGAAATTTAAGGGACTAAATCCTGCTTTCCATTGTTCGCACTAAAGCTTTTGTCTCAAAACTGAACTTTGCTGTCGAAGAACCATATAGTAATATTTTCTCTAATGATCTACCCGACATCTTTATTCTACTTAAGTCGCTCTGCCTTCCATTCTGAGACCCTGTACCTCTAGTTGAGACATTAAATGTGCGATGTGCGCATCTCTCTCAGATATCAGTGTGGTACGAACTGCTAACTCTGCCTCAGCTGTCTGTAGGTCCTCTTTCACCTTCTGTGTGATGAGACTTAGCTGAAGAGCTTCTTGACGCCGCGCGTCAAGAAGAGAGGAGTACATGCAATTGAAACAATTTTGGATATTAAGTAGTTGTTCTTTGCCTTCACGGTGCAACCATGGGGAGGCATAGTTAATAAATCCAAGATTGGCTGTAGCATGCTGTCCAGAAATATATAACCAACAGCCGGTCTCAAACGCGAGACGTTCACACTACAATAGCAAATGAATAAAAGGATAATCGAGGAAAATTTCACTTACACGCATCAGAATGTTCTTCATCTCGCAGTGAAAGCGTCTAGTTGCTGCAGTAGTCTCTTTAATTGTCGTTTTTGGTAATGGCCTGGTTCGGTCAATATCTATACAGCTATGTCAGAACACAGACAATTGAGAGTCAAGTTAAAGACATACAGTAGTTGTCATTACCCCGTTTAACACCTTCAACCACCCCGAAACAATTGACACTGGGTGCTGCACTCAAGTTATTTGTTGGTGAAGCTGGTGTTGCAATGACAATATCCGGAGTGCTGCCATCATTGCTGCCACTTATGTCAGCCCTTGCACCGGGTGTAACTGACTCAGCGTGGTGTGCTGGTGGTGGCGAGTGATGGAGAGGCGTTACTGGGAAACCTGGATTGTAAATGTATGACAATATCAACAAAGGGGGGGGGAAGTGAACACACTTGTTGAGCTGTGCACGATTGGCACAGCAGGATTAGACTGATTTTCCGATGTTAGCAATAGCATCTCATCAATCTAAAGTCAATGCAGATTAAAAACGGATGTATAAATAGAAACAAAGCAAGGTCATACCGTGCTTGAAAAAACAGCGTCCACGTTGACATCATTATGGC
Source organism: Calocybe cyanea (assembly GCA_018851305.1). Classification (NCBI taxonomy): domain Eukaryota; kingdom Fungi; phylum Basidiomycota; class Agaricomycetes; order Agaricales; family Lyophyllaceae; genus Calocybe; species Calocybe cyanea. Next base: position 8,733 of record JABCKL010016957.1, on the reverse strand, counting down.
CATGCTCGGACAATTGTGGCAGATCTGGTTCGTTTGTTGCCAGCTGATATTCGTGAGGAAAGGAAGACAAATGTGATTCAGTTAACATACATATTGGCGACCAGCTTTACTGTGACAGCATTGACTAAGCAAAGGTCGATTTAGGCACTTCTTGCAGCGACGAGCCTTTCGCGTAGACTTTGGCATAGATGAGGATATATGGGTGGCATATCTGACCTTCGAATAATATAGACACCTTACAGAGCCAAATTCGGATCATCCAATGACATCGCCACTTGAATCATGACAAACTGAACAATGCAATCTGGAGATCTCACTATACCATAGTTGTAAGAGCACTCAGGGTAATTTTTACGGACTAGAGTTGTGGATACTATGAATAAACTGAAACCGATTTTGGCAACATCAAGATCGCCGAATTGCGTCAAGATACTTTCTTGCATCCTTGAGAATGCATGCACACACCATGACAGAAGACGACATCCCTCCCGAGCACATTGACACCAACACTCCACCACTGTCGCCTATTGCTGTCTTCCAAGAAAGCTCCTTTGATGGATATTACACAGTCGAGAAGGTTTCGAGCCCTAAAAGCGGGCATCAAAGAGCAAACGCGTGCAAACTTGCAAACGAAAGAAACCAAACCCACCTAAATCACTAGAGCAGTCTACACGCGATGAGGTTTCGTACACAGACATAGAACTACATAACAAAGCACCTGATGCAGACACAACTGGATACCAGATGTATGCGGACGCAGTTGAAGAACATCGCGCGGGTTTTTATGCCTTGTCAAAGGACTTATACGTAGTTCAAGGCTGGAACATGGAGCATAAATGTGTTAAGGTGAGCATAATTCAAGAACAATGACGTAAAAGCTTACCCTTGACAGGCTAGCTGGTATCATCTGCAGCGTGTTGTGGCCGAGAAGGAGGTACATGTCACATGTGCTTGCCCTAATGGTCGCAACACGTTACCATTGCCTTGCGTTCATGAGCAATACATCAGGGCAAATTATTTCTTGAAAGAGTTTTTGCGTCGGGGGCCAGACAATGGTAAATTTTCATCCCTTACTATATATATAGCACTCACTTCGGACAGAACAACAAGTCAACCTCTTTGCACAACAGAGAGGAGCTGAAGAGGATGCATACCAGAACTGGTTTTCAGTCGTAAACCGACAACTGAACAGCTACGTTGTTGTTTCTTTTGAGGGTAACGATATGGGTGCTGGGACATGGCATTGTGCGAAAGATAACGATCCGAACTGCAGCCACCTCAAGGCTGCGTCAAAAGTGTTTCAGGAGTTACTTGAAATCCAAGGGACTGTCTTTGATCCCGCACTCAACTTTGAGAGTCTCAGTGAGTATTCAAAGACCGACTTCGATTATGGTTCCTGAAAGACAATCAGAAACCATTGATGAGCCAGATCGTGATGTGTCTGTGTCTTACCAGCCAATTTTACCTCCTGTGTGGTGCGCTCTGCCTTCCGATCCCGCAATATATGCAAGACCTCCCGCCATCATTGACATTCCAAGGTACATCCCAGCTGGCAAAGATGCTCGTTGCGCCTGTGGTGCACGTTATGACCCAGCTCGCCCCGTGCTACAAGAGCAGTGTACAATCTATTGTCTCACACATGCTGGTGAGGCTAAAATTGAGCTTCAGCGTTGCCCGTCTTGTTTTCCAAGATGGAGACGATTTATTGGGCCGGATATGCGCGAAGTTGGGCTTTTCAACCTTGACAACAAGAGGCTATTTGCCCACGATCTTCTTGATGATTACACTAGTGCATTCAGCACGTCAGAAACCCCTATTACTGCCTGGGTAACCAACAAAATCCATACCTATGCTACCTACAATTCGTCAATCCCTTTCATGGCCGAAAAGGTTTTCCGTGCAGCATGGTTTGCCTATGTCCAACTGCAACACTTCAACAGTGACATGGAATGTCCGATCTGTGGACCAAATCCAGAGCACATCATCTGGGACGGTGTAACAGTAGCCTTTCGAAAAGAAAAGATTTTAACTTCCCTTCGGCCCCCCACTTGCACCTCTGATGATTCTCCGATCCGAGAATCTGTCCGTTACCAACCAAGGCAGCAGCTTATCGAGGATTGTGACATGCGTCGGCTTCTTCAAAAGTTCCCGCAAGGGTATGAGAAGAGGCGCCGTGCCAAGGTTGCCAACGATGAAGATGAACTGATTGACAGCTTAAATGGAATGGCGGATGAAGCCGAGGAGGATTTAGCGGCCGAAAGAGTTCAAGAGAAGCTACAAAAAGTAAACGCCAGTTTAGCGGTCCTATTTACTGAGCACTTCGGCAGAAAAGCTGATGACTTACTTTATGTTGAATTCTTCCGCCAGGTATGTCCTGTAATCGGATAATCACTGATAAATGTTGATCAACGAACTTGTGTTCACGTGATTGATGCACGTAGATATCTTCCGAGGACAGTGTCCTCCGTCTAGCAACAAGGAAAGACGCAAACCTATTAAAAGCTTTTCTGGACGACCCTACCTACTTTCGTGCCTCATGCCTCATCAATATTCCGACTCTCTTTCAGATACTCCGGCACGAATACCTACAACACCACCGATATCCTGCAACAATTGTGAACGTTGCTCGCTGGCTTCATGGCCGCTTTGAGGAAGTTCTGAATGATCTCCTTGATCATGGGGCGGAGCTCGAAGATGTGAAAACTTTGGGGGCAGAGGATTGGCGTAGGGTGAGTAAATAATGATCTCAAAGCAATGGCAACAGCTGACAAGGAATTGAATAGACAGGAGCAAGTTACAGCCTGCCAAGGATACGTGAACGGCCGAAATACCCCAGAATTCCACACGAACAGAGAAAGGACTTGACAAAGCGTGGCGGCAAATGCTCAAAATACTACACTCAGTACAGCAAGCAAAACCTTACTGACGGCATTATGGGTGCATGGTGCTCCCATGTCATCTGCTATGGCTTTCACTGCATCCCCAATAGTGAAGGCCGGGACGACGTCTTCTCTGCAATGATAACTAGGTGGCCTAAAGCTCCAAAGGTTGTTGTATATGATTTCGCGTGTTCGTTGGGTCCATACTGCCTCCTGCGGGAGCCGAATTCTTTTGCTGATACCAAGTTTCTTATTGATCATTTTCATACTTCAAACCATACGAAGTGTGATAAGGCTTGGTTTCTTTCGACATATGTGACGACTGATCCCCGGTTAGCTGACCTGAACTCTAGTGCTGCTGAATGTGGTAATAGCGGTCTCAACCGGATACGCAAATCGATTAGCTATATGTCTCAAGGCCGGGCTATCTTATTTACGAAGGTATTTTTGGCGGTTTGGAATAGGAAACGCATACGGAAACTATGCAAAATACTTGGATAGCCCTATGGTATTGTCTGACTGTTTCAGGATCGCCCCAAGTAGCTTAAACAAACTAGTAATTTATAACTCGTAGTCTACATATGCTATGTCGTTACATATGTCATATATGTATACCATAGAGACATACTGACGGCAAGTAAGGCATAAAGCAACTGATCGAGCTTGTATGGTAGCATAAAATGCTTTACAGTCGTTCACTTCCAACCAGGGGCAGAGCTCCTACATCCCAAACCCAGTAAAAGGGAGCCTGTGGTATCTTCAAGCTACGATGAGTTCTCCCTGCAATGGATAGCCTGACAGGACGTTGATTAACTTACAACAGTTGGTTAGAACTATAATTCGTCCGCTATAGCCTCTGTATACCGCATCTGCATGATTAAGGGCAATGCGGTCAGTAGCAACCGATGAGGCACAATCAACGGTATTGGAAAAATATTATAAGCCAACAAACGGTAGTCCAATGCTATACACACTACAGGACCTTTTTCAAAGCTTTCAATAACTCTCCTATACTAACAGCAGTTACGATAAGCTATAGTCAGTACGCTATAGTTCTTACGGAGGTACATGATCAACAACAATACAGCTGCTGAGAACCAATAAGACACCCTTTCTGGTGTCGACAAACCATTGCAAGCCATATCATGACGCTTTAAAGCCGTCACTGTTATAGGAGTATTGTTATAGCTTACCTGTACTATAACAAAATACTTTAACGTCGTATGAAACTCAAGCATGATGCTTTACAGTTTGAGGACACCAAACTGATTGATCGATCTCATAAACAGTTTATGAGTGACATATAAGCTTCCATTAGGTATATGTCGACTACCCACAGTTGTGTATGGTATACATCAACTTACAGTATCCTGCATAGCCTTTCGTATTACTATATACTTCCCGAGTATGGTTGCCTAATGCTAAAGGTTCCTTTCTCTAGCCTTATCATACCTTATCATCCAATTCTCGCATAAGAGAGCCTATGAGATCTATTATCCTCTTTTTTTCAGTCCCAAAAACCACATCAAAGTCTTCAATGAGCTACGTGACATCTTCCACTCGCCATATCTACCATGCAGTCAGGGAGAGCCATGTACTCGTGCGTTGTAGTTTTGTTGTACTGACAGTCACGGGCCTCTAGTTTACCGAAACCATTTCTATTTGATAGGGGGGAGGTCAGTACGTACGAACCAATGTCATTCAATTTCGGACCCTAATAAACCGTTGCACTTCAACCTAGAGTTTGTGAGAGCGCCCTTTACCACTACAGCTCCGATATAGCTCGGTGATACCGCGCATATGCTAAGTGCTGTCTGGTATGCCCATTTCCCGCCGCTTTATAGTTGTGACAGACTATCTTATTTTAAAGTGGTCTACTCAGATCAATATTGCTCTATCAAGGGGACCAACGAACTATCCGCAACCTTGTAATCGTATCTACAAACTATTTCTGGAATTCCATATTGTTCATGGTTCATGGAACCAGTAGCTGCTCGCTTTCCAGTTCTATGGGACTACCGTTTGTCACTAGGGTTCGATAATACTATGTTCTTTGACTTTGTGGCCTGCGACAACTACTTAATACTCACCATTCCCGACGTCCAGCAACATACCTCCAGTCCTCTCGCACGTCACTGATTATTACATAAGGGTACTGTATACGGTACCCAATATTATGCTATCTGGTACCTTCAACTTGGCCGTAAGTTTGGTAGAGTTTTGAACCAAATACGGTCAGGACTTATCCGGCCACGAGAGCGAATATATAACAAATCGTGGCCCCGCCACTGGAAATTTGGGGAATGCTTAGTAACGAGGCCGTTCGAGTAACCATTCGTTCTAGCAATGTAAGCTTGACGACCTGAGAAAGTCTCTTTGTGAAATGTACATGTTGCATTATCAAGAATGTAGGTGAAGTACTATACACGAGAATTGTTTCATGTCAAAAAGCCCCAAGAAGTCGCGCCAAGAGAGCTAGTGTATGGTGATTCTTTCATGTCAAAAGATCGCAGCGAGTAGTGCCGAGAAGACTGCAAAAAGAAGTAGAAGTAGGATGATGCCCATAGCAATGGAAGATCGAAAGGTGGATGCTGCGAGGGAGAGGATACAACAAGTCGAAGCCCCCATGCTGAACAATTGAGGGGTGCTTGCTATAATTGAGAATGCGAGTAACCGACGACGGTGGGTATGGAAATGGACCTGATTGGCGTGTCGAAAATTAAAGCGTAGAAAGAACGAAACCGAACTTACGTTAAAAAAACTCGTGTCGCGTAAAGTTCGACAGTGTAGAAGAGATAAGGCCAATATCGTGCTTGTTCCGACAAGCGACATGATGAATACAAGCATGAGTCGTAGGATTGATCCATTTAGAGCGCAGATCTCGCTGAAAGCCAGGGCTACGGTCGCACTTGAGGTGAGGAAGATGTCAGACATATTCCTGCTGAGACTTTTGAAGCTACTTACGACGCTAAAAACTTGTTCTAGCTTATGATTAAAAAACATGCAAACAGGAAAAATGTATGACAACACACAATGCGTAAAGTATCTTCCCAATGTCTCACGATCTGCCCCAGGACTTCTTCGAGACCACCACTGATACCGGCTGCTTCTAAGCGATCCATCCACGTCAGCGATCGCAATAGGGTAACTAGAGGCATGATAGGACGGGCGGTTACGGGTTCTGGTTGGAGGCAGAGTATGATACGGAGAAATTATGTTTCGTAGTTGCGCGCAGGCGTGATGCGGGGCGAGTATGCGTTGTAGTTGTGGGCAGAGAATGATGCAGAACGATTATGGGATGCAGTCGGGATTAGAGCATGGTACGAACTATTTGGCTTGAGACCGTTTAGTATTAAGCGTCTGCCCTAAACAGTCTCTTCAAGCTTCAATTCAACCGAACCACTCGTTTATCGAGGGAGTCCTATTCGTGACAAATTTATTCGACTTTCATCTGTCCGAAGGTGGCCTTCGTATTCAAACGACAGAACTGGTAACAGATATATCAAACATCGTTGCCAGTTTCTTATCCGTACAATGATTCCCCAACAACAGCAAAACAATGACCTTCAGAAATTCCACCTGCATCACCTCCAAGGCTTTCTCCGCCCCGCTATTATCATCCTCATCCCCATCGCATCCCCCATCGCCGTAGCAAATCTCGCTAAAAGCGTCCTCCCAGCCAAAGACAACTTAATCTCTCTCAACATTACAAACCTACTCGTGCTCTCAAATGCCTCTCTGAGAATCCCGTAACCTTCACCATTTGGATCCAATCTCCTTGAACGGAAGCGAAATCGATGGCGGGTCCGCGGGTCATACCTTCGCGAGTGACGGCAGTGCAAACGCTGCCTCCTGCGCTGAGGGCTTTGCAGAAACATGAGGTGAATGCGACGAGGGCGCCTTCGGCTGTGGCCATCGGGATGAGGAATCGATGGTGAGAGGACCAGAGGAACGTTGGGAGACGTGGATAAGAGGTTGAATGCCAGGCTCAATGTGCCTTTGTCTTATCGGTGGCGACCACAACGCCAACAACGTCCAGCGTTACCGCTATTTCCTCTCTTTCCGTTACTGCCCCCTGCTGCTACATCCTTGGCTCTAGTCTTCCCCCTCCCTAGACCCCCGGCATCCGCTCCAACACCTCCCGGTCTATCGAAGCCCTCTTGGAGCTATTCGAGCAAGGCGAGGGTGCGCGTGGGAAAGCGGAAGTGTCGGTGAGTATGATGGATGATGAAGTGATTTTACTAAAGCAAGCAGGGAAGATTCGGGCGTATGTGCTTGAGAAGGTGTTGAGTGGGGGGTTAGGGAGAAGGAAGTGGAAAGAGCTGATCTGATTTGAGGGGGTGTCATTTGTACGTTTTCTCTAAATTCCATTAAGAACAAACCGATAGCTCATCACATAAAAACGCACATAGCCCGCACCTCTCGAATACAAACCCTCCAATACTCACTCATGCCTCGCTTTCCATACGACTACACTCGCGTCCTCTCTGTCTGCTGACAGCGATTCGTGTCGGATGGGGATATAGTTGATATCTACCAGCACATCTTCACGGCCGCCATCATCCAATTGCGTGGCGCCACACACATCCACTTGAAAGGAGGGTCAATCCGACGACGAGGCTGGTAAGAAGTGATATGACTAGTAAAGAAGATAGGGTAGCGGGGAAGCAATCATCCGGCACCAAAGATAGTCAATGATTTCTTGAGATAATCGTGTAGAAAGCAGAATGGCAAATGAACCGCGAGGAAGGCTGTGTGAGATGCAGAGGATGATAACGACGATGACGATGATAAAAAGGGCTGGAGGTGAGGCGGAGGACATAGTGATGAAAAGGATGACGATAAAGACGACGACACTGATGCGAGCCGACGATAGGGGAAGGGAGGGATACGTCTTATATTCTTGGCGATTAAACCAGGCCCGGATTAGATGACGAAGGGTTTAACTTTGGCAGATGGGTTGGGTTGGTAAGGGCATCAGTGGTCGAGTCGTCGGTCGTTGCGCTCAATGAACAATCATGAGCATCATTCTAACGAGCTTGGAAGGTGTAATTTTTGGTGGAATATTTGAATTCTAATAAACAAAAGCGCGAAAGCTTAACGGATAGCGACGATTAGAAACAAAAAGCACGAAAACTTAAAACAGACAGTGGTGATGAAAAGCAAATTTTAGAGACCCTCCCTTGAGATGCGGCAAAGCTCACTCGTTGGGAAAGTCTTAGAATCCCACGCAATCTCGACGACAGCCGTTTTATCCTTCTTCGAAACTTTGGCGACAGTTCCCATCCGCCCGAAGTCTGGGCCGTCGTGGACGATTACGACTGTTTGACCCTTTTTCTGGGGTAGCGCACGCCTCAGCTGAGTAACAGGCACAGCTTTTCTGATTTTCTTATCCCCGTGGTTCCGGTCTGTCCAATTTAGCAAAATCGACGGTCCTTCGCGAAGATCGAAAGCCGGCTCGATGAGCTCATGATCTTTGTCAGTGTGGGCGTACCTGTCGTGCCATCTACCGCCCTCGTAACTCAGTTTGAATCCCACATAGATATGACACGACAGTGAAATTAATTTCGGGCTGCGGAGGAAAGCCATTTCGCCTGTTGTGGGAGCCGCTGATGTTAGCATCAACAAGTAAAGCTGATAGAACCTACCTAAATCCACTGGTTCTGTCTCCTCATCTAGTGCATCAGGGGTTTGAGCTCGTGTCGGCGGTGGTGGATCGGGTCTCGACACCATCGGAAGTTTCAGTGGGTGCTTCAGTATTTTTCCCGACATATCGCGGTCTAGTGCACCTCTAAATCAAATCAGTAGAATAGAATACAGCAATTGGCATCAGGGGACATACAAATAAACGGCT
>JABCKL010016956.1:0-12737 GCA_018851305.1 Calocybe cyanea | reverse complement strand
CCCTAGCCCATTCCTAGAGCATACCCTAGCCAAGTAGAGCAATTGACCCTAAGTCAACCCTAGCAGCCCTTATAACCCAAATTACCAAGAATTGGAGAGGATACACGTTGTGTAGCACAAGAATTCAAGATTCGATTGGCCAATCCATCATAAGTCAGCGGACTGGGAGCGTGTTGCAGAGTGTGTGGTTGGGCGCCAGGATCGTTCTGAAATATGTCCATCAGCAGCCGATAGCCTCCTCCTTGTATTGGTGGGTTTCCAACTTGTTCGTTCCAGGATAATGGGTACTGCATCGTCGTCCATAATCGCAGAGAATTGAGTCTTTTGTGACCATGTCGCGCAAGCAAGGGATCTTCCGACGCCATTTGTGCTTTGATTTCGGGCCTCTTGATTGCGTTGACATAGTTTCTACAATCTTCAATGAACATAGTCAGGGCGTTGTAGGCAAACGCATTGGCCTGCGTTTCATCATCGTCACGACCACGAAATATATCTGGTAAAGGAAGGAGTGGAAGTATATCCATGCAAAACTGGGCGTAAAACATCTGAAAATAGACATATAAGTGAATTTTCCATAGGTTTGAAAAGAGCGGCAAATGTGGGCATGTGAACGCCTAAGTGGGCCCCAACATGCATGTTGTGCTTTGATGGCTGACTCAGCAAAGAGCGGATATTGCTCATTTGCGGGATGGCTCTCATATTGGCAAATATGCCACTTTGCAGGAAAATGATATAGCAGACAATAAATTGTGACTCACGTTAAAATGTTCATTTCCATATGTCCTTATTTGAGCACACTTGGACAAAGATAGGGGTCTACGGTGTGTGTCGATTGGCCATGATCGTTCCGTCACATGGGGATCGTTGTTTAAAAAGAACACTTTCCGTTTATTGAGCGTTGGTATGCCGTTGTGCAGAATGGAAAGTCCGAGCCAGAGTGGGTTCATTACGCCTGTTGCAATTACACGAACATTCCCTGTATGCAAGAAATTCAGCGCTCTCTCAATCGCTGAACATAGTTCAACATGAATTGTTTTCGGTTTGCGACCCGCCGCAATCACTCCAGTCGCATGTGCAAACAGTCGCTCAAGAAGCGTTGTAAGCGGATAGCTTGTCCACACATAGACAGCTGGAAAGGACTGTCCATAATTAGCCCCCACTCTCTTCCATTATACGGAAATGGCACTCACTGTTGGCTTGAAAAGAATTGTACGACGCTTCAATGCATCAAAGAGTTTTGGGTGTGTCCATGCATATGTCAACGGATAAATTATCCGTTTTAACACAGTTCTATTGCCAATTAATTGGGGCGTGTAATATAAGAGACACCAATTTCACTCACTTTGCATTGCGATCTTGAGCGGGAATCGATTGGATATCTATATGGTACACGTTCTCCACTCGGAGGTCCCGGAGAATATTCTCGTTCTCGATTTTGGCGTTAAACGTCTTGTGAGGGAGTCCATATCGGCAGTAATCTAAGTTCGCATTCGCTCTCGTTCCATCGGCTTGTGTTGTTGCCCAAGGTCCTGCTAAAGCACTCGTTACTTTGCCAAGTTGAGCTTCATGATGGTGTGCTGAGTGTCCTCTGGTGGAATGCATAACTGCATTGTATACTTGACATGACACTCCTTCAACGACAGGATCGGGTGAATCCGCTCTTCTTCTTGCTGGATGACCACAACCATTCAACTCCAAATTCACCTTGTCTAGTCTGGGTTGAAAATGTGACATCAACCTGCTTGCTTGTATATGGCCTGCGACCTTGAGTCCTGCTTGAGGGTAGGTATGAACCGTTATGCGTTTCGGAGGATCAATGACAATATCGTCGTCTTCTTCAACATTGAACAATTCTGAGACTGTTCGAAGATCCATCAGGATGCCATAAGGAAGAACTTCCGGATCGTAACGAGCCAATTGGCGCTGGATTCGGAACCCATCTTTTGTGAACAATTGGACGGGGTCATTGTCTCCGCGTTCTGCATCGATTTCTTGAACTTCAGCCCAATCAACACGCCGAGCATCGTCATCTGTGGAATAATACACATCGTCGCCATAGATTTGTTGGATGTTGTCGAGAGGACGAGGGAGCCATTCCTGTACCTTCCTTACGCGAAAATGAGTTGCTAGCGCCATTGTCATGTAGCGTAGACGTGAGATATCTCGTTCTTTGTCCCAGTTTTGTTCTTCCTCGCGCCGGTCTGCTACTGTCGTTGCAAACTTTTGATTTTGGCCGATTCGCGTTGTAACAGCGATTGGCACTCTTGAAGTGAAGAAATCATCGCATTTGTATTGCTGGGGGGCGTCCCTAACCCAACGACGATATAGATGAATAATCTTTCTGTCCAATGCACGAATGTTGTTGATCGTCAACTTCATGACTCGATTACTGTGGAACAAGTTAGCATGCTGCTGGACGTCTACATGAGAAGTAATGGAATTGGAACATTTGACATCACATTGAGTGTGCGATCTAATGTTCCACTTCCGCACAGCCAATAAGCTGACCAACGGTTGGATGCGAGCCCACCCGCATTTAACCGTTTGGACTGAACGAATCAGATTACTCATTAAATAGGACTTACATTGCATTAGTCGCATACTTCCAATGGTTTGCCTCAATATTTGGGTACCGACTGTCTTCATGAACATATATATCTCGATGCCCGGCTTGCTGGATGGCGTATGCGAGAAACATTGCAGCAATTCTGAAGTGAGTCTCTGTCATGCAAGTATCTTCATTTCCTTTGGTGAATCCTACATTGTTGGCGTTACCGCCAATACTCTCCTTTGGAACCCATGCAATCCATGCATCTTCACCGTTACCCCCACGTCCAATCCAGAGCATGCATCCAGACGGGTCAAACCCCAGTTTTGCATGCTTCGCACGGAAGGCTCTTGTTTGGTGACCAAGTTCAATGTGGAAATCGAGTGCGTGATGGACTTCAACAAGGGGAACAATTGCTCCTAAGCCGATGTCATTTCCAACACAGACCAATAAGTCCACATAGTGACTGTGAACAACCCAAACAAGGTCATGGCTATCATGATCGACAATGCACCCACTACCAGCCAAATCGATTTCGCTCCGCTCTTGTAAAGTTTGAAGAGCACGCCTTGTGTCACGCGTCGTATAGATCTCTTCAAAGTGCTCAAGTCGACGCCGGTATAATCGAGTTTCAAAAAACAACCTCGTATCATCGTCACGTTGAAGAGCTGCATCACGCGCAATGCGATGGGTTATTTCCTGCGGAGGGGGATCTTCTGCTCGCAGCTCGGGCGGAGCAATAGATACGTCGAACTGAGCTCGGTCGAGTTCGAAGTCTTGTGGCGCATCGATTTCAGTATCCATTGCAACTTTGGAAAGAGCCAAGAAATGTAAAGGGAGACTACCAACGAAGTGGACTGGGGGCCTTTTTGCATTGCCCCAACAGAATCGGTTTCTTGGCACTTGAGTATTCTCCCATGTTTCGTCTACGTGTCAATATAAATTTGATCGGTGATTTCAAGTTTTACAATAATCCCGGGCAATCGTAATGATGATCAGTCACAATTGAGTGATAGTAAGCCCTACACAAATCCGCCTCTCTAATGCATATCCTTCCATCCAGAGAACATTTATAAACAGGTTAAATGTTGGGTGGAGTACAATGAATTTACCTTGATATTCAGCTAACCAGAAGCTGCTAATTCAAAATGGGGCAGTTCAACGTAATAATCAATTTTTCAATAATTGGTCAGATGTAATGTTTGAGTTGTTGATTGTTGTACTACGCTGTCTGGATGACCCAACCACCCAAATTCATTTCATTGGGAATATATTATCTACTGCCATAATATTGTTTCTGTCGAACTTCTTAACTCATGGACACCCAATAAGCCATGGTGTCTGCTTCTGTGTGCACAACTTCACTGGTGGTCGCAGACGTCATGCAAAACGTACTGCTCCAATGCATGTTCAAGTAAGCCCCAGTTAGATGTTGTATACTTGCATGTCGCTGAACGAGTCAAATCTGACACTGTATACACTACCTTTGATGATAAATGGCAAACGTTCAGTTGTCTGTCATACTGGCCAAAGACACCATGGTGAATCTATTACGTTGCTACTATTGTTACAAGATATAAAATCAATCGTTGTCAATTGGTTAGCGTGACAAAGTATCCTGACAACCACTGGTGTGTAGACACTCACAATTGCGGGTTCACTCACATCTGGGGATGTTCATGGTTCTTACTTGAATCGTTACTTATTATAACAAATTTGTCTATGTTGGCGGGTCAGGCCTGCGGCTCTGCGCCATCCATGGACTATGTTCATCTATTTCATCTATAGCAAGCATATACATCATTTTTTTATATGAACTATCAAAGGTCGAAGCTGAGAAAGATGCCTAGGTGATGGGGGGTAAATTTTAAACAAGGTGTGGGGGCATATCAGCGACCTCCACATTGGGGTCGTCTTCTGTTGACCCGAAAACCTTGACTTTGGATTTGCGTTTGCGTTGTTCTTGATTAGAGTCATTAGTGGAAGTCAAACTAATTCTGATACACATACGAGGGGACGAATGATGGTCGGATTGTGAACGAGGACGCTTGCCACTACTGGTTCCTGAGAGCGAGTCTATACTTCATATTTTACCCAGGATTACAAGTCAAATATGCACTTACTAGCTTTGCTGCCATCCGAGGCCTCCGAAAGCTGAGGAGGGACTCGCTTGACATAGGTTTCCTTGGGATACTTGGGATCCACTTGTCGAATGGATTCACGTGATGAGCATCTCATTGCAACACCAGGCAGCAGGTTGTCGACATTATTGGTGGCAGGTCCATCAGTGTGAGTGTAAAGCTGGGCCTCTACACGCTCAATTGACCTAGTCGAACTCGCCGTGGTTACATATAGTGACATGGATTCGGTGGATGGACGTCTACAGTCTGAAGATCCACCTGCAATGGGGTCTTTGTCTATTGGCTCACCACCAGCTGATGTTGGAGGGGAAGTAAGAGAAATACTGGCACTCGTGGCCTGTGTTGGCATGTGCTTAGGCGGAGGGGGGGTGGTTTGTTTGGATGTGGTCGGTGAAATGGATACATTCAACGATTTGGATGGAGGGGCTTTTGGTTTCGTTGGGGCAGGTGTTTTCGGCTTCAGGGTTGCTGAACTGGACTTTTTGACCCAATCAGTCAAGGGTTTCTGTGGGGCTGCTTTTCCTTTTTTGACCACCTGACCATAGGCAGCTTGCCGAATGTAGCTTAATGTAAAACCCTCGTCGAAGTGGTTGAATTCTTCGTCAAATGGGTTAACAACTAACTCCGGGTTATCATCGAGCGCTGCAAGAATATTTGATTTTCTTTGGATATTTTGCGCCATCAGCTATGTATTAGAATTAGCGATCGACTCCAGGGCAAGGATTTAAAAGCATACCTGAGTTAAGTTTTCGATTGCTGCATGAATCTCTGGATCAAGTGCCTTGCTATTTGGTAACATCGTACATGCAGGCAACCCTTCAAGTTTTTTGAGAACCCGCGCTGCATCCTGCTCATCCTTTTTGATCCGATTTCTTCGTCGAATTGCTTTGGCTCGAGCGTTCTCATTGATAGAGATAGAATCGAGAGTAATGGTTTGCATTGTTGATATCTTGTCGGCGAAGTTGTAAATCGAAGAGTGGGTGGCACCACTTGTAGATGATTGGGGGTTGAGTTTGGTTGTGACAGGACAATACTCGGAGAGGAAAGTTTGAAGCTCGTTACGCAATAGAACAGCTTGTGGACAACGAGCGAAAAGAAGAGGCCGATATTTCGACACCAGTTTTTCTTCAACAAGAGCAGCCTTTGCATATGGCTGGTGGCTTGATGTGGTGCGCCAATCATCATAAGACCGTACGTCGAGTGTCCATGTTCCAGCCGATACAAACGTTTTGCTCTTCTTGCTCTTGACCATCTGCTCGACCACAAAATCTACTGATGCCATTTCGTCTTCGTAACCGGCAACATCTTTCCCGCCAATGAAATTGTTCCATAGAGGTCGTTTGGGCGCTCCGTGCTCAATGAAGTAATCTTGGATCCCCATTATAAGTTGCATACGTCGCCAGAGCCAGGATGGTAACTTGAACACTAGAATTAGATTCAGGATGGGCAATGTGAACAAACGACACACATCATCAGCGAGGCCATTGCCATTCTTCCATAGACCACCTGAATTTTTGCGAATGTCACGCAAAACATAAGCACTAATATCCTTGCAGCCAGTGCCAGATTGACGATGAGTAAGGTAAGCGGAGTACCAGTTGATCCAGATCCAAAACTGTGGTAGAATGTTAGTTTTTGTTAAGTCAAATAGTAATATAAACAATATATGAATTGGATGACCAATGAGTCAAACCCCAATGAAATGCGAGAGCACTTGCATCGGATTACAATGGCAAGGTAATTGCGGGCTCACCCGCATTTTCGTCACATGGAAGAATTGACAACATACCTCAGCTAAGGCATCATTGTTTTCCTCGAGGAAGTCCATCATTGTTTTTGCCATAGATTTAGTGAGAATTGGCATTGGAGGGGCTAGTCGTAGCGGTTCAAAGTCATGAAGGATAAACTCTATTTTGGATGGGAGGCCCATGGCGACAGTACGCCGCACAGGATTGACATGGAATTTTGATGCAAATTCGTCCGCCGTTGAGACACATGCCTCTTTGTACGCCGCCCACATCGTTGACCATCGCTGGTTCATCGTCATGAAGTTGTCTCCAATTCCACTCAAAAACTCTACAAAGTGTTCATCACAGCTTTCCATGAATTCACCCTGTAATTCCAGCATGTCGTCAGCTCGCTGCATGTACTCGAACGACGACCAGTTCATCTTGATGTAGTTCTTCCATTTGTTCTTGAGCTGTGTTGTCGGTAAATTTTCGTGCTCTGACATGAAGCTTGCCAGCTTCTGATCTTCAATGATGGGCAGAGTTGCAGGCCCAAAGCAGGCATTTAATACGTATGCGCAGTTCTTCACAGTAGCAATGTAAAACTTTTATTAGTCAGTAATGAACTATTATACAATGAACATAAAATATGCAACACTTACAGCGCCGCTGACATTATGCAATCGTGTGTGACAAAAATCTAGCGAGTATATATTGTCGTCGAGCATGGTCGATGGCAACGAATCTCGGATCAATTTGATATATTCCTTCGTTTCGATGTGATTCATAACTTGCCCGAATCTTGATTCTTTCCGAGCGTGCCTCCTCAAGACATAACCTGCTTGCTTCTCATTCAATCCTACAATCTCAAGCTCATAATCTGCAATTAGAGACAGTAACGCTTCCGCCCTCCCTGCTGTGTACCGATGGTGATAGGTATTGCTCGAGAGTTGTTGAACTGCTGACTGAGTGATTGTATCTATGATCAGTAAGTTAGAGATTTTCATAACATATTCAAAAACAATATACATTACCTTCATCGTAGACAAGAATACCCCATATCTTAAGACTATCAAATGTCTTTTTCTCCTCAGCAATCTGCGCTTGCAGCAGTTCAATCCGGCTTATCCTTTCATCCTTCTCCTCCAACGCAGCGAGATCGGCCTCTAACTTTGTCAGACGTGTGGTGGACCGTTCTCGTAATATCTCCGTGGCTCGGAAACGGTGCCGTCCACCTGCCATTGATATTGTGCGGCCCGATTTGAGGAATTCTTCAGTCAACGTAAGCATTGGTGCATTTTCGATATCTCGTGTTGTCCAGTAAGCAGATGGGATGATTGCAGATTTGGGGATCACGACAGGAAGAAGGTTGTCAATGTTGAATGGCTGGAAATTGTGGTTGATCATACTTTTTGCAAGTTTGTGAGCCTCGGATTCTTTCAAATGACGTGGATTCCAACGACCAAATTGGAGTGGGCTAGGAGGGGCAAAGATATCGATCTTTGCATACGTCACAAAGGCCGCCTCGATACTTTGCTGAACCGTGATTGTCGTGGTTTGCTCGGCTAACAGGGTGACATCCTTTTCATCTATTGAGTTGACATCTTCTCCCGGATCCTCTTCCTCCCCACCACCAGTAGCATTGCTTTTGCCCTCCATCTGACAGTTAGAATCATCATTGCCATCTCCCCCACTATTGTCCTGGTGCTCATCGATTCCAGCCACACAGTCATTGGTTGTTCGTTTTTGGGCCTTGTTTGCCTTGCCTAATGGAGCCTCAAGTTCAATCTGGTCAGGAGTCAACTCAGCAACCTGGCTCGGCTCAAGCGGAGGTGGCGTAAGTTCTACAAAAGGTTGTGAGCCATTTTAGATTGGAATTACTCAATTCCTAAGCTGAATTTTATCATACCTTTGGATTTAGATGGGTTTTTGGATTTTCCACTGCGAGGGGGCATGATTGTAGGAAAAGTAAGTTTACACGTAATCGGCTTCCTTGACCACAAATCGGGCATGAACAAACATGGTCATGTGATAAATGCATGGGCAGCTGAGCAGAATGTGAGAGATATTTTCAACAAGAAAAATGGTTGTAGCAACATAGCAGTGGATAATAAGCACCTCAGCCATACTTAGTACCTACAGCAAGTGAAATGTCAGTCATTCTACGACCAACCTCTGGTTTTAAGGAACCAAGAATGACCTAACCCACATCTTCTTATACCAAAGTAATGAATAATGGAATTTTGTGCAGTCACATGTATTTCAGTATTGACTTACAATCATTTGGCATCTTTTCAACATTTTCATGGAAAAATGTACATTTGATTTGGTTGAACACATACATGTTGAACCTAAAATATTTGCTATTGCTTAAATTTTGTTAAATTAAGGCATCAGGAAATGATGCCCAACTCACAGAGGTTGCACGGATGCGAGTCCACCCGCATTCATCTGATTGTTCAATATTGCATGGATGTGAGCCCACCCTCATTTGTCTGATTTCTCAATATTGCATGGATGCGAGTCCACCCTCATTCGTCTGATTTTTCAGTATTGCATGGATGCGAGTCCACCCTCATTCATCTGATTTTTCAATATTGCATGGATGCGAGTCCACCCTCATTCGTCTGATTTCTCAATATTGCATGGATGCGAGTCTACCTACATTCATCTAAGTCTTCATGATTAAGGCCTGGAGAAATAACACTTGAAAACATAGTAGCAATCAGTCATTGTACGGGAATTGTTTCGTTCAATAAAAGTGCAAAAAAGTCATGCTCTAACTAGGTATAATCTGGTTGATATTTGGCTGGGCCAGATGTACAACTGGTGGTTCAACCACGTTGCTGGGGGGACGGCGTAGCTTCTGTAGGTGTGAATTATTCAATTTGAGCACAATCTGCATCTTTCTTAAGCTATTTAAAATGATATCTTTTTGCATTAGATGTCTTTTTGCTTTTGTTCGCTTGGGGCGCCATTGTTGTTATGAGAAAAGAATCGATTCAAGACGTAATTACTCTTGTTCTGATTTGATGATCACTCTCAATGTAGTCATTGTGATACCCACATGCCACTGGATAGTGTAGAGTGCCGAATCTACGTGAACAACACAAGATATTGCACTCAGAGAAGACTATATGCATGAGAATCATCCATCTGGCAATGAGGCTCAAACTTAACAGCTGGATGTAGCATAGTAAAGACCTAAACTTATATCAGAAACAACTTGGGCATTTTCAGATCACCGATTGCAAAGCTAATATACTTTTCTTTGGTTAAGAACATCATGTAGGTTGAACAAATATATATGACAAAGGACAATCGTTTGCGTCTCATTTTATTCCGGACAAGAATGCATTCTCATTGCTTAGGTTGAAGAAGGTATGTAATGGCTCAGAACAAATGTTTGCTTCTCATTTCGTTCCAAATTAGAACACATTCTAATTTGGTCATGAGTTCAGTTCTACTAGTTATGTATCTTATCCTCAGTTACACTTTTCTCATGATTTAGCCTAAAATAATTTATAGTTGTACTACGGTTTGACCATATTGGGTTGTTTATAAGCTACATATAATGACACAGTTGGTTGAGCGATGCAGTGATCTAAATGTGCCTGAATCATAACTGACTACTCATATAATAATATAAGAATGGGGGCGTGGACCGCATGGTGGATGGAAAACACCTTATCGTCCCATGCCAGTTATTGTTTGCCATTTGCATCACTTTCTTAATATTCCTCTCCAAATCTCACACATCTAAGATCGCCTCCAGGAGTGTGATTGTGCTTTCTTTGGTCTCCCAAGAGACTAGGCATTATTTGGGGACATTCTGTGAGTTAGTCACGTGATGGTTTTGTGAGGGAAGAACATGTGACACATCCAAAGGCTCATCACATGATCTTTCAAAGATAAAAAATCACATGATTAGATACCCATTTTATTCTTTTTATTTTTAAACCTTTGCACCCTTACTGAGAGCTCACATAATGTCTACTATACCCATTCCCAATGAAACGTTTGCAATGGATCAGAGAAGCATTGTAGTTTCCAAGAAGGAACTGAGCAGCTATGTAGTGGGTCAGTTTCATTTTGTTTATGCCACAAACCCAAGCACTGAATATCCTTCAGTTTTATATGATGGGTTTAATGGGACTATGGGCATTGTAAAGAACTCACTCAAGTGGTTTACACAACTTGTCTCTCTTTTCCGTGAAAATGCAAGCCTAGGATTTTTCTATCATGTCTCATTATTATGTATCTACACAAATAGCAGTTTCTTAGACAATTTTGTTGAGTTCAGGCACTTCATTCTTGAGTGGTATGTCGTTTTTATCTATGTAAAAGAGATAATATGTGTGCTTTGAGGAGGAAGCAATGTTGATGATAGACTAGTTAGGCAAACATTGCTTACATAATCACTGTCGTTCGACAACCATTCAAACACAGCCTGAATATTTGAAGTTTCTGCAGGGCTCAGAAAAATTGTGTGACTGCACAGCATAGCTCAAATTTCATAAGAAGGTTCAAGGTTTGGTCCACTTGACATATACTGCTATTGAGGACAAATTGTCGTACACCTTCAGAGCAAATTTTTATGTCAAGGCCAGTCTGAAAATGATAGCCCACAATCGAAAGAAGCAGTTTTTTGCTCTTATTTGTTGGAAAAATCCTCCTGAGCATATTAGTGCAGATATGCAGCATGTACAGATCTGCGCAAATCAATGCATCAGCTGACCAGCTAGTATATACGTTCAAGAAAACCTCTATAAAGTGGCTGTCACTGCCGAAAAGCATTAGCTGCGCTACCAATGTTATAACCACAATCAACACAAATTAGCAGAAATCAGCACATAACAGTGCTAGTACAACAACAAGGAAATAATTTCTGTTCTGGATGTAACGGCAACCACAGTGGCTTCCCCATTTTGCTCCTTTGGGATGCAGCGTGACAGGACCCCCTGACTATCGCAGAAAAGGCCGGCCCGGGAGCAATAGTGAGTGTCCGAACAAAAATTTGCAAAATTAGGTCAAGTTTGTCCGATTTTTCCGCCGGCCTGGCTCCCCGGCCTGGTTTTGGTCCAAATTTGCGCACCAGCCCATGAAAATGGTGTTTTTCCTGGTAGAAAACAGTATGACTACATTACACTACATATTTTAATCTCCATTTGTCTTTTGGTGCATCTTGCAAACACTTCCATTGCCGTCTTGAAGCAAGTCTGACCTCGAGTCAGGTCTACCAACATGTGAAAGTCCTCTTTGCTGATCGAGACCCCCTGTTTGCCCTCGTTGACCGGATTGGTCACCGCAAGTAAAATTTCGTGTGGCAGGATGTGAGCAAAAGCACGAGTGGTGAAGGGTCTCAGATGATGGGTAGGTGCTGAATTCTGTGCCTTTTATGTGCTCAAAGACCTGAACGCTGATCCGAGATGCTTCAGAAATCTTGCTAAGCTTTGCAACCATTTCGTGCTTGCCAGCCTTGCCCCCTGACTTCGAACATAAGTCAACAACTAGATTGTACAAGAGGTATCAAGATCAGATAAGCATTGTGAACAAGCCGCTGTAGACAAACCTTTTGCTAGCATTATACCATCTGGCAAATAAATGAACCCAAAACTACCCACTGACAATGGTTTGAAAGGCCCAATGTTTGCGTTACAAATACCTTCATTACTGTAATGTGATGTCATGCAGGTCTCTAAAAGTGGCCATTGGGCCTTGGCCGAGGAACTGCCCAACCGTGACCTTGACACAAACATGACGCGTTGTCGCGTTCATGCCCATCACCCCAATCCTAATAGTCCTTGTCCGAATTTTTCGGGCTGGGCCATGCCTGCGGCAGGCCTTTCTTGTCCAAAGGTGGGCCGGGCCGGCTGTTGGTCATTTTAGACACCAAACTTGTCCAAAACCCGGGCCAGCCACGCCCCCCCATTACTATCATTCACCGGGTAATGCACATTTTTTGTATCTCAAAATTCTCTCGGACAACTCATTTCCGGCTGGCTGAGCAGTCGATAGAGAATGATTCAAGGACCTATAGATTAGTTTAACTTTATGGAAATTCATGGAGATGCACTAGTTGTACACAGAGGATGAAAGTCACCTAGTAATGCACATTTGTAACGCCTCTATCACGCCTTGATTTTGAAGCCCTGCCGCATCGATCAATCGGAGTCAACCGGTTGTGGTGGGAGTTGCTGATCGCCTATCAGCGGATCTTGAAGGTTTAGGATGGCCGTGTCTTCTTTGTCACGCCCAACCTTGTAGCTTTTGCTGCTCATGTAGTTTAATACTAAACCTCCCGGAGAAATGCTAAGAACG
>JABCKL010016955.1:0-12782 GCA_018851305.1 Calocybe cyanea | reverse complement strand
CCTTGCTACCAGAGTGGATGGGGCCATGCAGACTATTAGAAATCTCAGGCCTGAAAAATTCACTCTGGAAATGCTGGCTGATGTGCTTCTGTCTATGGCTATGATCAGGTCCTAGCTTATGGATGTGATAATGGATCAGAACAAGTCCTGCCATTGTTTCTGCTGTGCCTGTTGGTGCAGATTCAAAAGCCCTGATGATCCACTTAGCTGTGAGCAACTGCATGGAGGTGGATGTATATGAAATAGATAATGAAAGGTCCATGTGGGCAGAGTGATGGAGGCAGTAGAGATGGCAGCGTACAAAGATAGGGGTGTTGCAGAGCGACCAGAAGCAAATGAGTATGATATTGGAAATTGAACATACTAATGAAAAAAGTGGAATGGTGTGGAGTTACTCTGGAGTTGCAGAGTTATCTTCGACAGTATTGATGAAGTCATGTGATGTGTTTGGCATGGATATGACAGTATCTCCCCCTTAAGGCCGAGCCATGAGGCCTAGAGAGTAGATGCAATGTTGATGTGTTGTTTGTTCTATGTTGAATTTTCCCACGTGATGCCAGAGTGCTTCACTATAAAGCCAGGTGTGTTGGGTGCCTAAAAAATCTTTTCTTTCCACAAACTTCCGACATGACTAAGAATTCAAAGAAAACTGTCAGCAAAACAACTATATCTGAAAACAAAGTGGAGGCAGCACTACAGAATGCAGTGGCTGCAAGAAACAAAGGTTGGAGGGGTGTGGAGTCAACACTCCAAGGATATGAAGAAATGATGATGGGTAAGTCCAACATGATTCTTGTAAAACACTAATAAATGCATGTATAGAAGAATTACCAGCAGAGGTATTGGAGATGGTTGGGGAGTCAGAGGGGTCAGAGTATTCGGAAGATGAAGGCAATGACAATGACTTAGTGGCTTTGCCCACTAGAGGTGGATGGAGCAGGAAAAACCCCTGCTATTTTTGCAAGAAGGGTGGGCATGCCTGCATGCCCCAACAAAAGTAAGTCCACAGTTTAGCAATTGAATAATTACTAATGATTTTGAGTAGTCATCCAAAAGCAATGATGTGCGCCCACTATGTGGCCACCAAACAAAAATGTGGGGTTTCGAACAAATGCCCCAAGGCAGCAAGAAAGGTCCATACTGCAGAGCCTGTGGAACCAACAGAACATTCAGACTTGGTGAAGTCCATGCAAAATGAGATGAAGAAGACAAGGGACTTGGTGAGGAAGGTGGAGACTGCAATGGAAGACTTGCAGGGGATGCAGTACAGCATCTGGGATGAGATGAGGGCATTCTTTGGGCTGGCAACAGGTTTGGAGAGTAGGTGGAGAGCTCTGGGGATGCCGGAATTCTACCTGTCACCAAGCGAGGAGTAGGCATTGAAAGTGGCAAAGGGGGTGTGGGCATGCTGGCAAGCAGATGTGCTTGCAGACAATGTGGATTCTGCGGAATGGAGGTCCACAGATGTGGAGGTGGAGGTGAAGGTGAAGGGTGATAACAAGGAAAAGAAAAGGAAAAGGTCCCCCTCAGAGTTGTCAGAGGTGGCAGCTCAGTTTGTGCAGGGTAGGACTTGGGAATGTCCTAGCCCTCGAAACGAGGTTGATCAGTATTGGGAGGATGAGTCAGAGCGGAGGGAGGCGGAAGCAGAGGAGTGTGAGGGACTAGAAGCTGAGCTTGCAAGTTACAAGCTCATGGTGATGTTGGCATGGGACAGGGTTCCGCATTATCCCCAGTCTCGTTGGCAGTATATCTTGCACCGCTCATGAGAATTTTCACACAATATGTCCCCCTCTCTGAGAGCATGCTTCTTTCCTATGTGGATGATGGTATCATCATTGTGCAGCATAGAAATTTGGCAGACAATCTTTCCACTCTTTGCAGCTTGTACAGGGTGATTGATGAGGTCACTTCCTGCATGGGCCTAATATTGGAATATGGGAAATTTGAACTTTTCCATTTTTCACATAAGCCAGGGAATAACAATCCTTCTCTGGACCTTGGAGTGGCCCCCTTTACCAGGATGTTGCCTCTGGCTCTGAAGAAGATTTGGCGCTACCTGGGTTTCTACTTTGATCGGCACTTTTCCTTCAATGAGCACATTTGATTCTATGCTATCAAATCTCTCATGACTGTTAAAGCCATGAGGATGCTCAGTAATTCTCAGCAGGGCTTGATGCCTTAACAGCACCACATATTTTATTGAGTGTGCATCCTCCCTGTTGCTACCTATGGCTCATGTCTGTGATACTTCATTGTAGGAAGATATAAAACTAACATGCACTCCCTTGCATCCATGCAGTTGCTTGCAGCTAAATGGATCATTGGGGCCTTTAAATCTGCACCGACTGGTGCAGCTGAGACAATGGCAGGACTCATCCCAATCCATTACCATATTTGTAAGCTTGTCAAGCATTCTCATATCAGGGCCTCAATGCTTATGCCTTCCCACCCAACGTTCTCCCTTCTTGATAAGGGCATGGAGAAGCTAGGCTATCCACTCCATCCCAGAGCCTTTGGGTTCACAAGGCCATCCCAACAGGTGACCCTGAACTCCTCTATAGTCAATACTGTGATCATAATTAAGCACATTATTGATCCACATGATCCCTTGTCCACATTCTGTTGGCCAGGTCATTGTATTCTCGATTGGTTTTTGGACTCCCTGCCCCTTGCCACCCAACACTCTACAAATGGCTGAGTTGGAACCACCATCTCCCTGCCCATTCCCCGCATCACCTCCAACCTGTTCCCCTCCAACCCAAAGGTGCTGGTGGTCCCCCACAAAGCCAAAGCCAGTGGAATGTGTCATTTCACACCAAAACCCTGCTGAGGTGGAGCATAACTGTTGACCCAGCTGACCCCCCAAGAAAGAGGGTAATAGAAAAGTAGTATAGCACAGCTACTAGAGGGGTAGTATAGTGGCCAGCACCCAGAACTAGACTGAGTACACATGGCTAGGCTGTCCAAAGTCAGCCCACCCCCCTATGTGGGTGCCTAGATTTGGCTGCTTTCTCTGGAGGTACTAACTGCGCCTCCTCCAAGCACCAGTGCTCCATGAGGTGTGCCTCACAAGCCAACAAGGGCACAAGATGTTGACACTTGAATTTCTCAAGCAAAGAGTGATGCCAAGTAGTAAACGCCTGGGGATTTCTATCTAGAAATCTGTCTATCAGTTCAATAAACAGCTTGCCTGCCCCACATAGCTGGTGGAGAGTGCCCTTGCACTTTCCTTGGAAGCAAACTTCCTCAAAAAGTGGGCAGTAAAACAGCATGTGGTCCTGAGTATCCAGGACGCCGCACTCTGGACATAAATCAGTCTCAGCCTTGCAAATGCGCTTGCCATACCAATTAGTGAACAAATGGCTGGTCATGACACCTACCAGACGTGATAGCTTGCCAATGTCTTTACTGGCAAGTTTCATCCATGGATTGCCCACCACTAGCATGCATGGGATGATTAGTTGCTTGGACATGAAAAGCGTCTCCAAGGTAATGGCAGGTGGTGTGTATCCAACTGCAACCTGAGTAGTGGGGATTGTGCCCAATATGGAAGGCCCAATTGGACAGCATACCCGCCACTCAAATATTCTATGCAAGGGCAGAAGAGAAATCTTTTGATTGCATTGAGACCTGGAGGGTCTTGGCATAATTATGAGCAGCAATGTGTGGGTACCACTTAGCCTTACCCGGCATGTAATAAAAATGAATGGACTGGAATTGACACATTCCACTGGCTTCAGCTTCATGGAGGACTGCTGGCACCTTTGGGTTGGAAGGAAACAGGTTGGAGGTGGTGTGGGGAACAGGTTGGGAGATGATGGCTTCAAAGCAGCTGTAGAAGAGGGTTGGGTGGTGGGGGGCGGGGAATCTGGGGGACGTTTGCTTCCCTTGTGGGTGGGAACACTAGCCTCCCAATATTACTATATCCCACTATGCCTCAATTATTGTATGCACAATCTCTCTCCTGTTGAGACGGGTGCAGCTATATGCATCAGAACAACAAACCAATATGGAGCAATTGAAGATGCTGGGCTCCTTCAGCTTTATCTGGGATGGAGAGCTCAAGATCATGACAACTAGCTTTTTTGATCTCATCCACACTACCAAAGGCAAGCTTGAGGATATAACTCTAATAGACTTTATCCATAAATTCATGGTGTCAACTTTCACTGCACCAGAGCTCTCCCTCACCAAGCACATTGACTCTATCCTTGAACAGACATTTCTAGCCTATATGGTTCACCTATCTTGTGGCTGGAAGCCTGATACATGCTACTTGAGACTAGACAAGGCCTCCTCCAAGATCTTGTGGTCTGCCAATGGATGCCTTGTAGAATTCTGCTTTAAATATCAGGAAAGCATTTTTGTTGATTCAATGACTTTGGCTGGAGCAAAGTTCAAGTAGTAGTGCAAATTCAACCACAGCTGCAATTGCTTCTCCCAAGTACCTTTCCAATTGACCACCTAAGAAATCTTTCTGTACTATTGTTTTCTGATAGTCCTGAAACATCAATTGGAATTTTTGACAGACCAAACAATCAGCAGCTTCTACAGCCTCTCATTCAAACATTGGAAGCTTGCTTTTTGGCTTATACCAAGGAAATGAAGGTCCAGACTCTCAAAGCGTCCCAAGCATTTCTTGAAATCTTTGTCCCATGCTTTTATAGTCCAAATGGTATTCCACCAAGAGCATGGCAGACCTCTGTACTTCAGTATGTGCCCTTTGACAAGCACCCCCAGAATTTGTACACCATCAATGGGACATGCTATCTGGGAAATCCATGTGCAAAGCAGGCTGGAATGGATAACTATCCAAATAAAGTCAGCCCATCTCTCCTAATCTATCTGGGTGTATTATGCCCAGTAGAGATAAAGCTTGCTTTGCAGATACATCCAAGAAGATCCCTAGAAGAGATGCGCTATTTCATCTTCACCAGACCTTACATGTTGTGTATCTACAAGGCATCAATTTTGTGGACAGGTAAAATGATCAACAATGCTCTACATTCTGCATCTTCCATCCTGAAGGCAGAGGCACATGTTTATCACCATATTTTGGAAGCTTTCATTAAAAAGCACTTTTAGCAAGAGCTCATCACTCTGTCAGCTGACAATTTTGAAGATGCCAGGAGCACTTGCCCAGAGCTCACATTAAGTAAGACATTGCACATCTTCTTTGGACTGGCCAAGGAGACCAAAGTCTTGGCATTTAGCCAAAGTATCCTGTGGACCATGGCAGCTACCGCTTCTGTCATTATTATTTCTCTAATCTATCAAGGATTAGAGGTGGTGGTCACCCTGACAAATTAGCTGCCAGGTTAAGATGATGAATGAGATGAGCAAATTTCATCAAGTCCCAGGGTGTCCAAGGTGTCTGAGATGTTGGGTGTCTGAGGTGTTAGATGAGCAAATTTTATCAAGCTCCAGGAAAAGCTATTTGGTCTTCTAATAACAAAACACATGATAGCAGCTTATTCCCAAAATATATACTCATTTATTCATAATTTGAGTTGTTTTGAAGCTAAACATTGCAAATGGCTCAGTTGATTAGCTGGACTTTTGACATAGCACTTCACATAAACATATTTCAAATCCTTGAGTTTATTTGAGGAGGTAGATGATTGTAAAGACTGGTTGACAATTAATCACTGCTGTTAATTCCTCAATGCTTGCATTTCAATGCAGGTAATGTGTAATATAGCTTCAACTTCAACTTGATAGCATTATTTGGAATGCTGTTTAACATGCCCACTCCTTGACTATAGCCACTAAAAAATGTGTTAGTAGTCTTTTTTTTTTTGGTGGAGTGCATAATTATCTCTTACAATAATTGTTACAAAAATAGTTTGAAAATCCCACAATCCAATAAAGAAAATATTTTAATTGGGCTGATATTATGCTCAACCATTTATTAAATAAAGCTTTTGTAAAGCAGATAGAATATGTTTAATTTTATCAAAAAGAATTATAATATTAGTCTTTGTTTTGATAAACATCATTGAACAAGATTAAAGAGACATTGGTAAATTGTCAAGTAATACACTCATTTTTTTTTGGGTGGCAAGAGTATTTCTAGTTATATAAAAACAAGTGCTTTTTAATTAATTATAATTTTAACACAGATTTTTATGATACCTTGCATTCTGGCTTTCAGGGTGGCAAAGCACTACCTTCTCAATCAGCCAAAGAAGCAGTCAAATATATTGATCATCATGCACAATTTATGATGGCCTATAAATCAATGAAGACAGTACATATAATATTGCACCATTCATTTTTCTGTCCATAGCCCCTCCAATCTGTTCCCACTATTTGTTACTATGTTACTTCTTCACAGCTTCTATTCCATTTGTCTGATCCCTTTGTTACAAACTCCAGACTACTCCAGATTACTCCACAATTTCCAATACACTTATAGTATATAAATACCTAGTACTCTAGCAGTATTCCTTATTTCAAATATCAACTTAGTTTCCCTCTCACTCCTTGACTTGTCTCATCACTCTCTGAAATCTTGGACTCAAGAATTCAAAGGGCACAACATATAAGTTGAGGCTAAAGTCCATTTGCATTACTCTGAGTCAAGTCCTGAACTTCAGCCACTTCCACATTGCTCTGGGTTGCTCTGGAACAAATCTTTGTTTTATTCCCAAGTTCCCAACAATAACTTGACACTAATTGGCAATTGATTGAGTTATGCATACATATATAGATTGCACCATCTATATGGCAATCAATATGTTTACATACAAGGTTCCTTGGTCCATGGGTTGTACTTTACATGTTATTGACAGACAACATATACTATGGCACATGCAGCACAGAAGTCAATATGCTATACTATCCTTGGAAGACATCAATACTCAGACAGCTCCTTAGTGCATATGCAATGCAATGCTGGACTTCGTTGTCCTGTTGTTGATACTTAGCATGTAGGTCTGGACCCTTACATCTACTTATCTACATGTTGTTACATTTTGGTGCACCAGTCCTATGGATTTGGACAACAATACAATAGGCACAATATAAAATATAAACTATAATAAAAATCAACTAATTGCTTCAATTATTATCTATTGCCCTGTCAGTTATTGTATAATGTCTTGTCTTCTGGGCTTCCCAGAGATGCTTGTTAAGATCTGCTGGTTGGAGCACTGGGTTTCTTAGGTTCTCCAGAGCAAATGTTGTTTCAACATGATGCTTGTCTTCTTTTATTACATTTCTGCATGCCACTTTTTCTTCAGCTAGCCATGATCCTGACAACTATAAATTCTTTTAGACAACAAGTTACATATGTTGAACCACTGCCTCATTCATGACACTCACACTGTCTCCCTTCAGCCATACTTCTCAAATTCTTGTGTTTGCTAGCTTTGCACTCATTGGTCTCAGCTGGCACACTGCAGCTGCCCTTATCATTGTTGTCCCATATGATATCAGATGCTCTTTTAGCATCATTGATGAACTACATGAATTGTGGGCAAACATTACTGACCTGATGTATTGCACAAACAATGCAAACCAAGCAGTCAACAGATCACTCAAGCATGTGATCTCAGCAATCAATACCCTTGAAGTGGAATTGGCTGAAACTGCTGCTCTTTTCACCAAGATCCATGGATTGCCCTCTGTCAATCCAGATGAGAGTAGTATGTTGCTTATAATCATGGCTTCAAACTTACTGTGATACAGATAAGATGTGTTCTGATTGAAGATGGTCTCATCAGAAATGGTTGTAGTGTATTAGTCCTGGCCTCAAAATACCATTTCCAAAATGATAGCTAGTAATAATATTCTGGTCCTTCTCAATGACATGATAAACATTTCACATCTATGATATCACACTTCATTGCCTCTCATAGAAACTATATATTCAAACCCTCATGAACTACCTAATTGTATCAATCATTGGAGTCCTCTGATTTAGGAGACAACTTTGAATATTTGTTCTAGACTTCATTTAGTAACTAATCTGGGTTTCATACAACATTGACCTACTTTCTTGATGTTAACATGCTTTCTGGCCATTGATGCTGCATTTTTGGGATGCATCTTCAAACTGTCAGTTACAGGCCACTGGTTCTCATAGCTTTCAAGGCTGTGGTATTTTTCCTTTGACTAGGTGCAATGAGTTGAAAGAATTACTATGGACATACCACCTTGCATACAAGCTGTATCAAATCATTGTCTTGCATCTTGAAGCTCAGGTCATTTTTCAGGATTGCTTTTGCCTGATCAATTACAAAACTCTGAGTTTCACTTGTGACATCAGTACAAACATAAGACAATCTAAGTACCTTCATGCTTTTGAAATTGTGTTCATTCATGCCTATTTCTCATTTTAAATGATAACTACCCAAATTTGGTCATCTGGGTTCACCAGCAGGCTTACATATCAATTTCATGACCTTCTGACATTTAGTACCCATTTCTAACCCTGTGGTCCAATGTGGTTCCTCTTGGATTGGACCCACCTCACTGTGTGGGTTTACACATGCCTCTCACCTCTTGCAGCCAGCAAGAGATGAATATACTTGATGCAAGTGAGAGAAGTCCATATTTCTAGTAATGGTACAAGGCTTTGGGTAAGGCTCTGCTGAAAATGTGATGTGGCATGTAATGAGTAGTCTGGGGTGATGGATGTATGGTGTGGTATCTTGTCTGGAAATCTTGTTGAGTGTTACTCTTCCTAGAGGTTTTGTCAAGCAATCTGCAGTCATTTCATCTGTTGGAATAAGTTTTGTATAGATAAATCTCTGCTGCTCAACCAATGGAAACTCAAATTTACTGTCCCTGAAGTTTTGATCAAAAAGCAACAATTATCAACAATCATTCTCCCTTTTGACAACCCTGCAAAATTATATGCAGATCACAAATAGTAGCCATAGAGCATTGTTGAATAACTTTCGGAGATGTGCTTATTATGTAAAAGGCAATCCTTGCCTATTGAGTGGTTGCTTGCAAAAGCTTACTGCTCTTTTTACTGCTTGTCAAGGTTTTTGAGCAGAAAGGAAGTATGGCTGTCATCACAGGAATGGCAGCATCGTCATGTTTCTTGATGTGACCATCCATATGACAAAAGTCTCATGGCAAATTCAGGACATGTGACAGTTAAATCTACAGTGGCCATGATAGAAAGCATGGTGAGGAGGCTAATAGGATGCATGGTATTGTGAGATGATCCTTGGATGACCCAAATATGTGATAAAGGTAGAGAAATTGATATGACAGAGATGAATTGTCTACCTAAGAGTTTGAGGATTGCCTCAGGTACCTGAAACAATAGCATGCAGATTGAGATGCATGTGGGGGATGTTTTGTTTCTTGATCCAGGCCTTTTAACCATATACAACTTCAGTAGAAAAATGGTCTTTTGCCAAAAGCCAACCAACTACAAAGGCTTCAGTGACATGGCATCCAAGGTAAATGCAGCTGGCAAGATTAGTGTTAAGGTTTTTCACTCAACTAAATTTGGGCCAAATCCTCTGGCCTGGGCTGTATCCAGCAATGACCA
Source organism: Calocybe cyanea (assembly GCA_018851305.1). Taxonomy (NCBI): domain Eukaryota; kingdom Fungi; phylum Basidiomycota; class Agaricomycetes; order Agaricales; family Lyophyllaceae; genus Calocybe; species Calocybe cyanea. The sequence goes on along the minus strand of JABCKL010016955.1, from coordinate 3,268 downwards.
CTTTGCTAGGATCATCCAGCTGAGTGTTATGAGTGGTAAAAAGCAGTATATAAATTGGCAAACATGCTTACATGCATATAGTTCTGGTAGCTGATAGCCTTCTTCATCATCTCTGTGAAAGCAGGCAGCACACACTTGTTGATGACAAAGTTGCAAAGCCTTGTTCATAGTAGACAAGGCAAGCTTTGTCCTTGAGGATGTCAAGCTGTAGTTCCCCAGTGTCCTCATTGTTTTTTGGGTTAGGGTTAGAGAGGAGCAACTGAGTTGAAGGTGAGGTTGTGATTGTAGAGTGTATGAAGGGAGGGGTGCCATCCCCTATCAAGGCCTTAGAGAAACCAGTCTTGGCCATAGCCTTCTCAAATAAAACCAGTCTTAGCTGTAGCCTGTCACAAATACAATACGATTATCTCTTTGAAGAGTAAAGACAATTGGTCAATCATGATAAGCCCATTTCCACAGGCAGCAGGTGGCTTTACCAGCAGCCTCAGAAATTGCAGCTGAAACACAACACTAGTTTGTGCTCAAAGGTATTGTGATCCTCTCCCTTCCCTTAACAAAACTGTACACTAAAACCCACAGAATTGCTCTTTGGGCACTTCTCCCTGCTCTTAGCTCTGCTCTCCTGCTATACTTGAGCATTGTGAGACCAATCATCTGCAGGGAGTTATTAGGAGGAAGTGGTCTGAACCCTCAAATACAAAGCAAAGAACCCAACCAGCTTCAGGCCAAAACCCACCTCACATAAGAATGTGGAGAAGCATCTGGTTCAGAGATGGGACAAACTTGTCTGCTTTGTGGAGCCTGTATGGAGTAATTGATAAGGTCACTTCCTGCATGGATCTGATTTTAAAGTATGGGCAGTCAGAGCTTTTTTAGCTCCTGTGCTTGCATAGGGATGATAACTCTTCTTTGGACTTGGGTATGGTGTACAATATTTAATACATAAAAGTCCCAAAGTTCAAACTTGATTTGGAAAGCTCCAAAAGTCATGTGCTGCACACAACTTGTTGGGTGAATAGTGTTCGCTTCAGAGTACTTGCAGACTGAGACTGGCACTGACAAATGTTTCTAAAATAAAAAAACCCAAGATCTCACTCTCTGATCTCTGGAAGTACAACTTCTCAATGACAAGACATTGGACTTGCAACCCAATTCCTTGTTGTCAATCTTAAGAGATTGGTGATTGGTAGTTAGCCCCTTCACTTGAGGTGTGCACACATGCCACACCCTCTCTGTTCATGTCGTGTTGTCTTGCTGCTGCTTGCCCACCACCTTTATATGATTGTCTCTCTTTGTTCCAAAAAAGGTTTGGCAATACCTTGGATTTTATTTTAACCAGTGCTTGTCTTTTAACAACTGTGTGCAATTTTATACTACCAAGTTTCTCACAACTGTTAAGTTGATGAGATTGCTTGATAATTCTCAACAAAGTTCAATGCCTGAGCAGTGTCACACATTTTATAGAGCGTGCACCCTCCTTGCTGCTACCTATGGCTCTTACCTGTGACACTTTGGTAGAGGAAGATACAAGTCCAATATGAGGTCTCTTGCAACCTGCTGGATAGTGGGGACCTTTAAATCAACAACTTGTTGATCAATTCTATCAACACTAAAACCTCCCCAAGTAGTGAGTAGAATGGATCTAGTTGTGACCAGAATAGTAGGGATTATGATCAACATGGAAAGCCCAATCAGACACATATATGGTAAAGGATCAGAATTACACCCAGCTCACCTATCTGCTGGCAACTCTTCTTGGGCACAAAGGGAGGGTCAATGTCTTCTTCTCCTTGATCATCTTCACTATCCAAGCAGGATGTTGAAGAGGACTCTGGCTCAGAGTCAGAATTCAGAGCTGGGCTGGAGAGGGGGGACAGCAGTTGCACACTCTATTGCACAATTCTTATGCAACTATTAAACAATAATTGGATGATAACTCAAGGATATGAATCTCCAAAGCATGCAAATATTACCAAAGTTCAATTTCAAACTCCACATCATCAGCTCTTACCTCTCACAACTGTCTCCTGGGCTTCCCAGAGGCTCACAGGCTCAGACTCTTGTCTATCATACCATTGACTGGATTCATTTTCTCTGTCTTGTGGGCTTCCCACAGACAAACTGAAATCTTTGGATTGGCTTCCAGTACATCTAAGTATATGCAAGTCAGGAGGTGAACCCACTTACAATTCACTGCACATGTGAAGCCAAAGAACATAAATATTTTTGATGGAGGGACAGCACAATATTCTGAGCATCCAAGCTCTTCCAAATGTTCAAGAAGAAGCTGTGCTGTTGAAACCAGGGACAAGACTGTTGGTGAATCTGTTTTTGACTAAAATATTGCTTCTAAGTTATATGCATCCCAATATGCTGCACTTTGTTCTAACTCCCATGTCAACTATTTGCCATGGAGATCACTACCTCTCAACCTTGACTATCCAATCATCACTGAACCAAACATCTTTACTTGGCAGCCTAAAATCATTCACTCCATCAAGGTCCATGAGTCTTGAAAGCCTGGTAAATATGCTTTTTCATTCTGTAACTGTCATTGCTCAGTCAAGCTCAGTTGGGGCCCAGATGGAAGAAACCATCATGATGTGTTTCAATGTCAATGGAACCTGAGCAGACTGGTATTCAAAGACATCAGAACTCTTTGTTCTCATTGGTCTGGTTGTGGAACTAATCCTCCTAGCAAAGAAAGTCCTTGATCAGAACCCCACATCTCATTTAAACAATAAACACAAGAATGATAAGCAGCAGGGTGGTCCAAAAGTAACAAGAGGGATGGGTTGACAATGTGGCAGTGGTAGAAATGTGTAATGATATGTCAAAGAGGGAGTGACAGAATGGTTTAAGCTGAGTTTCAAATCAACAATGCATGTGCTATACACCAATAGCATTCAATTGTGAAGTCATGTGATATTCTAGAGGTTTTGGCATATTTTATCTGAACTCCACCTAGTATGCTATTATAGAATTTGCTTTGAAATGCTGTAAAGGAATCTACTTGCTCTATTTATTAGAACACTTTTAGCTATTCTCCTACTTTCTGAATGTGAATCTCACTTTTTTATATCTTTTCATAGAAAATTTACAAGTGATACAGTGGCCGCCAAAACCTTTCCAATGTTTGCTATCTTTACAAAGATCACTTAACAGAAAATTATATAAAATTGGTAAATTTTTGAAAATAATATATATTATACTCTAACATCTTGGCTTCAATCTGATATTAAATTTAACTGAATTGATGAGCTATAGG
>JABCKL010016954.1:0-12817 GCA_018851305.1 Calocybe cyanea | reverse complement strand
TATCGACCTACCTTAAACAGTAAGTAAATTCAAACTCAACTAGGTCGCTCCACGCCCCCACCTATAGTCAGACTGCCTGATGCAGTACATACTCGTGGAATGGCCGTTATGTAAGCCCCCGAGATCACGCAATGCATAGTAGTGCTGTTCTGGATGAACAAGGAGGTCATACCCAGTTCTAATTTTCACAATATCTTTGTAACAGTCATAGCTACCTAGTGTACAATTTTTGGGGTCTACTTTGTCGTACAAGAGATTTTGTGATTCAATTCTTGTTGCGAGACGAAAGGTATGCGATAGTACATTCAAGGCGGCCTAACTGCCTAAGCCATACCGTTCTTCATATTATCAAACTTGCTTCCATCATAATGCAACCAATTCTGATCATGCCTAAGTCCGCCCATCGCATGCTTCACTATAGTAACCAAGCTCTTGCCAGGTTGAGGATCCTTACCAGGTCCGCCCTCCATACCCTCCCTGTCCGAACCCTTGTCACCACTCAACTCCCAGAACATGCTGCCGGCCAGTCTTTCCTTCTTGATCCACTCCCCTTTTCCTTTCGCCACTTCTTCATCGTCAAAGCTCACCATCTCTCTAGTCGCAGAGTTGTACGACCAGCTCGCCAGCTTTTTCTCATCAAGGTGTATTTTTGAACCTGGGAGAGGCAAAGCGCGATAGTCGTAGACACCTTGTTCCCAAGATCCACCACCGACCCCATTGAAGGGTGTACCAGGTCCCGCTGTGTTCGCAAAGGAACGACCATAGAGGGGCATGCCCATAACGATCTTGGAACGAGGAACACCCTTGGCGATGTAATAATGGATTGCTTCAGACGCACTAATAGGCTTTCCATATACGTTCGCTTGATGATTCGCAATCTGGTCCCAAGAGCCGGCTATTGTGTGTGATCATGACAATCAGTAACATTTATAAGATCAGAAATACAGAAGCGACAAACAGAAGTCATACGCCATCATGTTCCATAAATCGAGCGATTTGTCCATCTCCGCAATATGAAGCTTTTGATAGTTGTCAGGGCCGCATGGCGCTGCAATCTAGCAATAATCACATGTGGCGTTAACACAAAACCTTGACATAAACCAGCAAGATGAGGAATACCCACGGTAAGCAAAAATCTATACTTGGCACCCTTAGAGTGTGCATGCTTGTCCAGAGCGACACGAAGCTCGTGAAGCAACGAAACATATCCTCGCGCTTGGTCATCATTGCTCGGATACTCATAATCGACATCCAAACCGTCGAACCCATAATCTTCCAAAAGCCGTACGGACGTTTCCACGAACTTGGCTCGTAATGTGGGGTTCACGACGATAGGATGGAAGGAAGGCGAGTATGTCCACCCTCCGATGCTTAAAAGCACTTTGAGATGGCGATTGGCTTTCTTCATGAGGTAAAGCGCCTTGAGATTGCCATATAGGTTGTTGCCAGGATCGTTCCAGGAGTCGCCTGGGTAATGGATGTCCTTGTCGGCCCATTCATCTGAAAGTACGACTTCGCCCGTGTCAGGTTTAAGGTTGGCAAATGCATAGAGAATGTGGCTGAAATATAATGCTGGGATTAGTATAGCTAGACTGATAGGGATCTACATGGACGTACGTGAGGTCTTGAGTTGGAATCTTGGAGGGGGGGAATTTGCGACCATAGATACCCCTAACAATCTAGTCAGCTTTCGTCATAAAAATTGTCGAGACGATTTTTACCAGTTAACGAAACTGGTTTATCATATTAGCAGGGGAATCAAAAGGAAGGGTAACTAGAAACGCACTATCCAACGCTGATTTTGCCCTCTTGATACTCGGTCATGTCTGGTTCTGTAGTGCTAGGTTTATTTGAACTGGACTCGTCTGGAGAAGAAGAGTTGTTGGGAGAGGAAGAGGCAGAGTCGCTCGTTTTATGCGGCGAGAGGCTGTCAACGGTGGCTGACGACTGAACCGACCACTGGCCGAATTTGAAAGAAACGAAAGCAACGAGAATTAATCCAAATGCGTATAAAGCTATTTTTCTGTAAGATCTAGGCTGTTCAAAGCGTGAAGCTGAAGCTGTAGGTGGTTCCTCGTCAGTGGGCAATCGGGTGTAATTCGAGGCCATTCCAGTGGTCGCTCGAAGCAAATAAATGAGAACTGCGCACACAGGTTTACACCGTCATCATCACAGCCACCTTGTTCATCTACTCCCAGTGCTCCAACATAGATATCATCTCCTCTTCATCAAGACAGACCGTTGCAAGTTAGCTCAGTAGGAAGCGAACAATCAGAGTTTTATCATCAGCGCGTGCATGATGACTTGGTTTGTTCTAGTGGCGTCGGAGCTTGAGAATTCACTAGTACTTGCGCGTTTGACCACTTTGGTCACTTGCCCGACTTCCCGATGATGATTTCGGATATACCTCTCTCTCTCTCGGTCGTCAGGTGAGCATCCCCATGAGCACCAGTGTAGTTGTCTCAGGCTGATGTCGTTCAACATAATGCCCGAAAGAATTTCCGACTTTCTTCCAATTGCGATGTGCAGCCAAAAATAAACCGATTCTTTCTCTTGAGATGCATTATATAGCTCCGAGAAATGACTTTGGCAGCTGCCAAATCCAACGACATGAACCCCATAGCTACTATTGCGGCTTTTGCGTCCTTACTATTTTGCGTTAGTGCACAGTCACCTGCTTGGGGTCAATGTGGAGGTCAAGGGTGGTATGTACCTTATCGTTGGGACAGATATCGATTACCAACACCCCCTAGGAGTGGTTCCACTACGTGTGTGTCTGGATACGTCTGCACATATAGTAATCCATGTACGTTTTCTAACCCCCGAGACGATATTGCTGGTGTTGCTGATGGTTATCAACCCCCGAAAGATTACTCGCAATGCTTGCCTGGGAGTGCTACCACGCAACCTGGAACCACGACTGTACCTACTACGACAAGGCCAGGAACGACAACCACTACTACAACTTCTGGTCCTGCGCCCACTGGCTCTCAAATTCGTACCGTTCAGGATCCAGTGTATCATTTTTACCTTCAGAACAATGGTTTGTCCGCTTCATTCTTCTTTCGAAGCGCTAAATACCAACCGATCTTTAGGTGGGATACCTATTTTGGGCCCCGAAGCCTCTTCCGGACGTTTTACCATTAGTAAAACTATCTCGCTGAATAACGCCAACGGAACGAAGCTGTATCTCAATATCGATAACAGCGGGTCACAGTCTTACAAGTCACTAAGTCTGGGCGCGACGGCTACAACCACCAATTGGGGACTCGAAGGCGACACAATCATCACCACGAGTCCGCGCCAGCTCAACTTCATTGCTTGCCCTGGGAGCAGCACGACATTTTACAATGTGTATCTGCAGCAAGGGAATGATACGCCTCCAGGAAAAACTTGCACGTTGGTTACGCTTCATCTACCTTGTTTGTGTTAGATGTTGGACTAGCAAACTGTAATATAAACTCTCATCAACCAGGAATGGTTCCAGGGTTGTGAGATGGCTGTGCAAATGGTTGAACGTTAAGCGCCGAGCTGTCATTGCAGGGTTGTGTTGTTTAGTTGGCTGTACATCCGCCATCTTTATCCCATGGGCTGGGGCATTGCTCCTATCAGCCATCCTCATCCCCATCCCTACCGACTCTAAGTGTTACCTGTAGTCGCCAGCTATTGCAACCATGCGCGCATCAGCATCCTCGTCACTCCCCCCTTGGGAAAAGTGGGAGCTAGACTCGAACTTCTTCACGGCACTTACCCGGTGGACGCTCGAAAATCCCGAAGATACGGTAGACCGCATTTTAGACCGAGTTTGTCTAGCTATCGAGCATGGACAAGAATTTTTCATGCTCATTCCAGATGGTGCCTTCCCTGCACGAGGCCTGATTCAGGCGTTAGCACAGCTCGTAAAGTTGGGCAAGGTTCTTGAAAGATCTATCATGAAGTCGACTGGCAAACACCCATATTGACTCTGGCATCACAGGTTGTCAAGACAGCTAAATCTGAGGTTCAAACGTTTGCAAAGGAAATCATACATTGGGTAAACGAAATCAGGTCGGCGTTTTCCCGAGGTCGAAGGAAGAGCGGCTTCACACGCGCTACCTGGGATAATTTGGCCGGTGTGCGGTATGTCCTCGATTCTGCCCACGTTCTCGTCCGTTTCGGATGTTTCTTGATTACGGGCCTCTATTTAGTGCGATCATTGAAGAAATTTGCAAATGGGCGACGTCCCGATTGGTACGCGAGGTGTTGCACCCGCTAGACAAGCTAATTGAATCCCGTATCAGCTGGATAAACGATGGTCGCTCGTCGGAATCAAGAACAAACTTATCATCGAGAAAGAAATTACCGATTTCAAGGCTCGGATCACGGAGGCACGAGCGGTTTTCAATGTGAGCTTTTTATAGCTATGCAGTTTGACAGCGTTGATACTTTTCCCTTGTAGGAACGCTCAATCATCAGCCAAGCCCGAGGATTGGATGCCATCCTCCAAGGACTGCGGAACATTCTGAAGAAGCTGAAAATGATGGAGAAGCGGCAAAATCACATAGAATTGACGATCAACAAAATTCATGCGACTCAGTCAGAGCATTTGGTAAGTCGTTTTTCAGGTCGTACGTCTTCACTTGCGGTATGATGACTGCTACTCTACAGAAGCATCTTCTTGACAGACTGGACGCAGACGAAGCAAAAGACGAAAGACGGCGTTATGTCCTCAAAATGCTTTCTGTGCATGCCCTGGAGAACACGTCCTACGTGGAGCAGGGAAAACCACCCTGCGACAAAGGCACAAGAGTCGACGTCTTAAAAGAAATCATGGAGTGGGTGCAAGACGTATCGCCCGATTCCCAAAATTTCCTTTGGCTGACTGGAGATCCTGGCTGCGGAAAGTCGGCTATCACTGCTTCGATTGCCAGAGAGTGTAAAGACAAAGGTTTTCTTTGGGCCCAGTTTTTTATCAATCGAAATGACACCAATACTATCAATCCCAACACATACTTCCCGTCCATTGCCCTGCAACTCATCGGTCGCTCTGGTAAGGTTGAACATGCCGTTCACGACCAATTGAAGGCGAAACCTTCTATAATGGATACCATGTCTCCCGAGCAAGCTTCTAGCCTCTTTACGGGCGCAATTCGGGTTGCATCGCAGCTGGATACTCAAATTCCGGTTGTGATTGTCATTGACGGTCTCGATGAGACGAACAGAACTCGATTGAAATCAACGGCCTCCATCTTTTCCCATCTCTTTGGCGAGCTCCGAAGTTACCCCAACGCGAAAATTTTCATCTCCAGTCGCACTGAAGACGACATTCGGAGCCCATTTTCGCGTACCATGAACGACAAACATGTTAGACACATGCATCTTGACGTTGCCGCGGAATCATCGATCAAGGACGTCTCTATGTTTCTCCGGCGCAGGATCGCTCAGATCGTGTTAGATAATGAACTGGACTGGGAAATTTGGCCGGGCGAGGACAGGATGGATACGTTAGCTCGGCGTGCTGCGGGGCTTTTTATCTGGGCGGTTACAGCGATTAAATTCTTTGAAGAGCAAATCGAGACATGGGGGACGGAATGCCTGGATTATCTTCTCGACAAGCTCAATTCAGCCGGCATGGGTGACATAAATATTCTGTATGGCATGATATTATCGTTGACCTACAAAGAGAGGGGGGACGAGTGGGCGTTTCAAACGTTTCGTCGACTGGTTGGAGTCATCGTAGTTCTACGCGAGCCTCTGTGCATTGAAGATATCGGAAAACTTCTGGACCTCCGACGCTCTTCGTCTAGCCTCCCAGTTGATATTATCAAATTTGTGAAACGGCTGCGTACTATTCTGGTCGCAGGAACTGGCGCTATCGACGGCCAAACTGTACCTCGCCTTCATAAGTCTTTCTTTGAATACATAACTAGCCATAATCGTGCTGAACCACTCTTCTTTATCGACCAAGCCACTTCTCACGCTGAGCTGGGATTCCAGTGTGTCCGTCGGCTCGCACAAGTCAGATCTGCAATGGCTGGCATAAAAATGCCACCGTCCTTTCGCTATGCTTTCAAATTCTGGTCTCAGCATTTGACGCAAGGTCTAGGTACTGAATCGGTGTCAGGCATTGCAATAGCACACCCCTCGATGAACCTGTCGGATCTTCAACATATGTTTGAACATTCGTCAAGCAACGAAGGTGCTCCTGTCTTTCTCTCCCTGTCGCAAGATAGATCCTATATCCAAACGTCGTTACAAACTCGTACTCGGTCTTGGAATTCTAGTACTGGGATCAGCCTGCCTTCAGCATTCAACATTAGAGCCACATGCACATTAAGCGGCAATTATGGTCGTCCGGTCTCCTCTCCTGCCTTCCAACCAGATGGAAATTCTGTCGTTTGGGCATCTCAGAATGGATTCGTCTATCAATGGAACACACTTTCTGGCCGAACTCACAAGGCGCCCTTCAGTGGGCAAAATACGTCATCGATCGCGTTCTCACAAAATCACACCCGATTCGTGTCTGGAACCAGGGACGGATATATCCACATCTGGAAGGTCGGTAATCTCGAGCCAATTCGAAGCTTTTACCGCGCACACACGGGAGTGTCCTATATTGCTTCCTCCCCTACAGGTCATCGCCATGCATGTATCTACACTGATGGCCACCTACAATTTTTCACTGTTGAAGACGATAATACTATTGTCTCTCGTCCTGTGATCTCTCTGTCGACTGCTCGTGGCATTACGTTCTCCCCCGATGGAGCGATAGCGCTGATCTATAAATATGACGGTTCCCTCCATCTATGGTCCTGGGAAGATAGCCGTGTAACGTTTGTCGGGCAGGTCAAAGGCGTCAATGCTGTCGCCTTCTCGCCTGATGGAAAAATCGCTGCATCAGCATCCGACGACTGCACAATTCGCTTGTGGGATACAGGGAGTGGAGAACCAATTGGACTACCTCTCGAAGGTCATGCTGAGAGTGTACAGTCTGTCAACTTTTCGCCAGGCGGAGAGCTCCTCGTATCAGGGTCTGACGATAAAACTGTCATTATATGGAATGTCAAAACTGGACAGCCTATGGGCCCTCCCTTGAGAGGTCATGCGAACCCGGTCGACTCTGTCGCATTTTCACCTGACGGTAATCACATTTGTGCTGGCTCTGGGGAAATAACACTTCTAGTCTGGGCTTCGCTGGATATCATAGGCGGGGCTCCTAAATCCGTCTCAACTTCTTTTTCATCAAACGGGGAAAGGATCGCTACTGTATTCCAGAATGGTCTAATACAGATCTGGGATGCAAGGGAAGGGCGTCACTCGGAGATTCTTCTCAGGCATCGACCCCTGTACCCTCGATTGATAACGTTTTCATTTGACGGATCGCGAATGGCGGCAATTGCTTCAAATTCCATCTGTATGTGGGACACAAATAATGGTAGCTTAATAGCTTCTTCGGAGCCTAGTCCGGATATGTTTTCCGTGGCTTCTTTGCGCTTCACACCAGTGGGCGACCAGCTCGTCACTACGGTCGGTGACGCGATAACGACGTGGCGCGAGGAGAGTGGAAGAATTGTCACAATCGCACCGAGTCTCGAGATTCCTCAACCTGGGGATCCGTTCTACTTCGATATCACCAAAGAGGAGCAAATCTTTAAGCAACAAGCCCTCAACTTTGTCAGATGGCTACCGTTTTACGCCGCTGATTCTGGCCTATGGGCATTCATGGACCGTCATATTATTAGATCCAGAGGAGACGGATCGGTGACCGTTGTTCCCGTGCATCTGAGAACGGACTTGGCGTCGTCCAGCAAGGATATAAAGGGTGGTTTCCATGACCATCCACAAATGTCACTAGTCAAAAGATATGCAAGATCAGGGTAAGAATCGGAGTCAAAATTGTGTATGTAGATAAATTGTCTAAGTAGAAATAATGTCAGCGTGCTGGTAGGCATAACCGAGAGACTGACCGAGAGTCGTGGAACTACCACATCATCTTTCCTGGTTAGAAAATTTCAAGCAAGACGTTTCGAATGTATGGGCTTGTATGTACGGCGCAACTCTGGACACCATGGAATATAATGCTGGAATAGGCCTGACTGCCAGGTTCTCAAACTGCCGCGCTCTACAAAGACTTGACGATGGACTCGAGCCTGGTATCTACGTTTACTGGCAATATCTAGATTAAAGACGAATTGTATGGAAATTTAGTCGAGTGAAATTCGCGCACAGGGGGGGGGGGCGGCCAAACTAAGAAGTACAGTCTGAATGCCCATTGAGGTATGGTTTCAACTTACCGACAGCAGATAACACACATTGCCGCAGGTTTGTTAAATTCAAAGTCTCTCGACTCGTTAATCATGGATTTTGAAGCTTAAATTATGTGATTCAAAATGGCGTAATGACCCGAACCAGCGGTGTCGGGGAATTTTGCGAGTTGCAGGGTTTGCGCCTGAGATCGAAATTCATCGGCTGCGTCGCTCCCACCAGCTCCCACCTCCCCTCTGGCTAGTAGCCGTGAACGACAGCAATGATTATGGCAGGTTCTTGCTATTCCGATCGAATATTTCAAGCTCTTCTGTGGACTGTACCTCAACAGCCTAAAATTACAACTTTGGCAATGTCCACAGTGTCTTGTTCTATTGTTGCGAAGGTGATAGCTATATCGCATATATGTGCCATCACAACAATGGAAGCGGCATACTTACTGCATGTTTCCAAGGCACGCTCAGTCTTATCTATTACTGATTCAAAATACAAAAAGGGTATGTAAGTTGTGCAACAAACGGGCTCAGAGGTGAATGCTTTGATAATGCAGTTAGACAAGGGGGTTGGATGAAGTTTTATCTAAATGTTCAGCGCAAAGAGATTTACGTATATAAGGATAAATATATGGTGGTCGAAGCTTCACCGTAAGAATTGGGCACTAGGCCATGAACTCCAATGAATAAAAAATATTGACAACGCCCCGTAGTGCAGCTTGATGAGCTTGCATGTTTGTGCACTGAACTTGAAGAGTAGAATCGCGGAATTAGCCCCAAGATAGCTTAACAACGATCTACGAGGGAATTCTTGGGCCATGGTTGTTTATAGTCATCGACCCATGTCGTCAAGTTTGGGTTCGTGTATGCCTCGATATACCTATGGATGCGTAAGCCCCTAATTACAAACAGAAGCAGTGGAAACGCGACTCACGTATTGATGTAGTCTTCTGTGGGGTACCCAGGCGGATTACATCCGTAATTTATTGCGTTGCTGGGTTGATACACTCGGACGTAATCCACAAGCATCTTCACGGGGAATACGAGATTCTCAAAATCGACGAATCCGAAGTTCTGTGATATGCCAAGGTTTAGGATTATGTACTGTTATCATGATCGTTTCAATGACAATTCGAGCATAATGCGAAGCTGTGATTCATAAGAATCGCTTACCATAGGTTCTTGGGGAACGGGTCGATCCGAAACACCAACAGTTGGGTCCGCAGCCATGCCCGCGCCACGGATAGTCCACGCCAGCTTATCGTCTGTTATCCATGATATGTACTGGACAAAGCGTTATTGGTTGAGTTGCATCTTCCAAGGTTTAGAAAGTAGAAGACTCACGGCATCGTCAAATCCTGCATTTCGCGTGGGATGAGTCAATGATAGTAACTCGATGATTGGAAACAAGGAACCCTACCAGGCTTGTACTGAAAAGTAAGAACAATCATCAATAACCATTTAAATGCTCTGTAACAGGCCCTTACTTCAAATCCATATATTGAAAATTGACCTCCATTGAGCTCATAAGCATTCTGATTGGTCTTAGTCAACGCCGATGTCGTCATCTGCGTTGCACCACCAATGTAGGGATTGAACTTCGATAGCTCCCCATAAACCACGTTATCCGAGGTATTTTTCCAGATATAATCTGCATTGAAGGGCTAGAAATCATGCAAGTCAGCAATTGTCATAACGGCAGAGAATCAGATATCAGAGTGCACTTACCGCCCATTGACATGACTGTGACACCCCGCCTTCGGAGGCATCGACCTGCATCTCAAATTTGATAACAAATATAATTCGGGTAATTCGAAACATACCAGGGCTTCGAAAACGTCAATTTCAGGAGCTCCACGTCCAACATGTGAACCATCAGGATGTATAGGACCCGGATGGCTCTCGCCCTTGCAGGTACATCTTGATAAGCGTTGTCCAGGTAGGAAAGAAAGGTGCATGTCGTTGAAAGGGTCTCCGTGTGTCACAGCTACCGCAGGTTCACCATTAATTGTCTGATTCGGTGTAGTGCCGACATCGCATGCATCGTACGTATATGGCCACTATGTACGATGAGCCCTGCTGGCCTTAGAGAGCATACTGAAGAGCTTACCATCCCCTCTAGAGATGCGCCAAAACCAGCACGACCCAGGTTGCCCATTGTCCAGATGGCAGGCCAAAGACCTTGCACGTTATTTGGACCAGGAAGTTGGACGCGGGCTTCGATGTAACCACCCGTGAAGCAAAATTTGTTCCTAGAGGCATTAGCTAGTGAGCCGAGTTTCACCTTACAGGTCACGATGGCTCCATACCAAGACATAAGGAGGCCTGTAGCCTTTTTTCAGTAAACCCGCTTCCAAGAAAACGTAGAAGATAGCTCACCGCCTTCGTAATCTAAACCATGACTTGGTTTTTTGTCAAGTGTGATCACTAGATTACCACCCTCAGTGGTAACCGCTGCCGGGTCATACCATTCGAGATTATTGGTTTGCTACAGAAAATAAATACACGAAAAGAATCATCTTAAATCTCCATTACGAGTATAGAGTCAGTCGCGCGCTTACCCAATAATGCAGATCCACTGCTTCCCAATACGGGTCGTCTCCAGGGTAAAACGTCCTCCCTTCAGTATTGAACTCGTCCGAAAATACAAGTTGCAGTTCTGATGCGCCCTTTTGCAATGCCTTCTTCGTGTATGCTGTTTTGGGTGTATCGACATCGACAAGGCCCCAATTTCCTGGCATAGACGGGATCTTTAGTAATGGAAAACAATCTCTGGTCAATAACTGGTGGCTGAAATATCGAGCGACCCACCTGGCCGGTCGCGTTGATACCACCGAGGTTAAAACCCCCTTGCGTGGTGAATTGCTTTTTTGTAAAATGAGAAATTATGGGATAACCAGCGCTAAAAGGTTGATTTAAAAAAATAAACACGAATCGTAGTCAGTAGATCGCTCATAGCCATAAACTTCAAAATGAATGCGAGTCCGTTGACAAGCCAGACAAACACAATGGGAGGAGGCCAAAAGATTGAGTACTCACAAAAGCGTAAGCAAACCCATGCCAAGAATCAGAAGACAGCCAAAATTGGCTATTCCACGCGCAGAAAAGATAGTCCCGCCCTTTTCAATGCTAGAAGCTGAATAACCCCGACCCGGGTTATGTAGCCTACCATCATCCTCAATGAGACTAACAGACAAATCAGATCCCCATAGTCTTGGATCTGCCGGAAGGGAATACTATAGGGGGATGTTTAACGCTCCGGTGAGCTCAGCGAAATTGACAAAGGCAGATTTTTACGCACCGAAGCCGAAATGCTTGACGTAACGGAGGCATGTCGTTGGCTTTGGGACATTAGGGCAGGATAAGGGGTGTCTGCATTGGAGGACTGCATGGGTAGACGGAGACGGCTCCGTCAGCTGGTTGTCCTGAAATAATAAAAATTTACGGGATGAGACGTACTATTGTACTGCTAGACCCGCGAAACCGCCTTGCCCATGACTCAGCCATTTAGAGAATGAAAGTCAGAGGCCTTAGAAAGAAGAGGAATGGGCTACTTGGAAACAAAAGAAAGGACAAATGCGGTGCTTCCCGCTACTGTAGTTTGAGTTGAAGATATGGATATGTTAGCGGGATGGGTAACAGCGTAGCACAGAAGAGGGTTGTGGTTGTGGTGACTTTGCAAAAACGGAAGTGAGATGGCGTGGTGGTGCCCGGCTAATTTTAGAAAGAAAAGAAGTGGCCATTTACGGATCGGTCGTCACAGCTTCAATGGAGTTTATCGATTTACTGATCGTCATCGCGCAGCGCGTAGCCATGGGAGAGCTCCGAAAAAATTCCACAAATTGAGCACTATTGGACCTGGGGTCAGACGTTTGCATAGCCGACCTCTCTGGAGATTAACATGGAAGCCTTGCGCATTTTGAATGGCCAGTGGCCATATGAAGCATGAAAGAATTCAACATATGAATCATGATATGAGATCACTCCGGTGATGGCCATGCGCTTACAATCAATGTGGTGCGTTCCAACACCTTCCGTTCCCAATATACATACATACACGTAAATAACATCAAAATAGTGCACACGCAGGCCGAAGCCTTCTTCACAGCAACCTCGTTATTACGCCTAGTCCCTAGATGACAACCGTCCGAACCCTCAGCATAGTGACCCAAGAAGAGGTCTAGACTGTAACTTACTTTAGTCTTTCCTTCACGAAACAAAAGTTTCATCCCCTCTTTGATAAACTCAGGGTGAGAAATGAATTCGAACAGCACAGTCGCACGATCGCCTGTGCGCAGCACGCCTTGAGGGTGATCCATTCCAATTATTCGCACCGTTTGACGTACAGCCTGAATGATGACCAAATAAAGAAGCCAGGGGGTACGTCAACTTGAGTTGACACAGAAGAAAGCAAAAAAGCGTACACCACAATGCAACATTGCCTTTTGTAAGTACTATAAGACTCGTGTTCAAATGCGGGAGGAACGAGGCGTTTACGTACCTGATAGTTCTTCTGCATTGTCGTGTTATGGCTAAGTATATCCCACAGAGAACAGCCATCAGTTCTGGCGCTTCCAACA
>JABCKL010016953.1:0-12996 GCA_018851305.1 Calocybe cyanea | reverse complement strand
TTCTAATAGCATCTACTTTATAATTAATAGTTTCACTTTTCACAGAGTGTGCATCAATTAGAAATTGTGTAATATAAGCTACTCTTATTGCAAAAGTTTATTTACTCATTTTAGTGCCAAAGTAATGCATATTCCTTTTCTTTAAGAATAGTGCAATATATGATGCCCCTCTAGTAAAAGAGTACTGAGCATGGAAGACATATTCTGGATGATTTGACAGAAAAGTCAGGTCAAACCATCTGTTAAAGACTTCACCTCCAAATTGCTGTCTTTGGGTTTAGCAAGTCAAGATCTTTGAATCAAATAACCTCATGCAATATTCCAAACCAGAAAGGATGGGTGTGAGTTTAAAGTCAAAGCCCATATGTGTCACTTGAAAGAGGTCACCAATTTCTGGAACATGTTCATCTTTACCTCTGGGTGTTAAAACTGAATGAGCAGCTAACAATATATGATTTGCTAGCTGTATCAAATCAACACCTTTTGATTGGACAACAATAGCAAAACATTCAAGTCTATGGTTGACTAGCCCAGTCCAGCTGCCACAAATATGTGCCCAAACCTGGTTTATCATCCTCTCAGATTTGAGAGGTCCATTTGGCAAAGTTGCTGATGCATGGACTGACAGATATAAGCTAGGAGTCATGGCTACAGATAGAGCTTTTTACACTCACACTTACTGAAAAATCCAATTTCCCATATGCACACTGACCGATAATGGGTCATGTATGCCTCAATATACATATGTGTCCCTTTTGGAATGACACTTGTGTCGGCGTCAGTCCTCCCTGGCCAAATTGTGGGGTCTATACTCGCATTAAGCATGATTGCTCTGCCTGCCTAGTAACAGAACTTGTTATAGACCTCTGGGGACATGATGCCAGATAGCTCCGAGGGAAGAGGATCTTCATTAGGGTTTTGAATTGAAACCACAGTCATTATTTGAGTTCATCCAGAGACCATGGACTTCATAGCGCCTGTGATTTTGATTGCAGCTTTTTCAATAAGGGAATGCTCTGTAAATCTCTTGATTGTTGACCACAGATCAGAAAATATTGTGTTGTTGTAGCTCATTGTGTTAGGATACTGTAGGAATCACCTTGATAGAATCAATAAGGTGTAGTAAATGACTTTTTTTGAGTACAAAAATTAACTTGAGGCATTTGATTGGTGATGAATCACATTTCCATTTGGCAAACCTGCTGATGCATGGACTGACAGATATAAACTAGGAGTCATGGCTATGGATAGAGCCTTTTACACTCACCTTTGCTGAAAAACCCAATTTCTCATATACATACTAACTGATAATGGTCATGTCTGCATCAATATATATGTGCATTTCTTTTGAAATGATGCTTGTGTCAGGACATCCTTCACACAGTACTGACCCAGCAGCCTCTTTCCATTTGTTGCAATGATTGACTGACCTTTACATCCTTATTCTATAGGAGTAGGCAATGTGTGGTAATTTACATTTTAAAATATCATGCTCATCTCAGTTTCCATTTATTTTTATATTGTAAGCATCCAAATATAAGATAGTCAGGAAGAAGCTGTGACATAGGGAACACAGCCACTCTTAGCCATTAAAGATGTTGACATTTCTAGAACTACTTTAAAATCAAGTTTTTAGTGGAACAATGTCTCTGAGCTTGATGAAAACTGACCATAGTTATAGATTGTAAGAATCAGGGGCAGAGAAAAAAAATTGAATGACATTTGGGTGATGTACTTGTGATCAGCCTATTACAGTCTGCTCACTATTAGTACTATCTACAGATTCCATCAATGTGCAAGGACTATTGTAGGTATGAATAACTGCTGACTCCAGTCCAACTTCCACAATATAAAACTATTTAGTTTTGGTGGTAGGGTTAAATTAGACAGAGTTACTGCTGGGCCAAAATTTCCAAAGTAAAAACATTCATTGAGACAATGAGATTCTGGCAGTCTGCTTTTTTGATACTCTCAAAGACCTTGTTGACTATACTGTCTATTTGGTATGTGTCAATTGTAATTGAATGTTGGCCATTAGTATGATTGATGATATCTATCTTCTTGTTGAGAAATCTGAACAGCTAGAAATATCATTACATATGTAGCATGCCAACTATTAATATTTGCTCTGATAAGCAATAAGCAATAAGAGTACATCACTGAAAGGAATGTGATCACAAAATGGTTGGAGGTTATTGGTGACTATGTTATCAAATGTGAATTTATGTAATCTGCCCATGGTAAAAAATTCCAGAAATAGAGCTGTGACATTGTTCCATAAGGCAGTACCCATTTGGCTATCCACCCCATATAAGCAAGACAGAAATTATTGCTCCATATCTAGGTGCACTTGAAAGACAGCCATCCTGAACTGATGAAGAACTGTGTGGCAGAATATTAGAAAGAGAAGAAGAATACTGACCATTTGATCCAGTCATGCCAGGTTCATGATAGTCTGCCAAGCAGTGCACCTGGACCCATCATAGATTGATTGATAGCAGTAAAAGATTGATTGTCAGGAAGCAAGAATAGGTGTATGTTGAGCAAAATCAGCAACAGTGTGCTCAGCTGATTATCTACCACATTTAGGCATTGTGCTTAGTATTGTTGTATTGCTACTGTACTACATGAGTAGCCCTACTTATAGACAAGCAGTCAACAAGCCACATGGGATATGCTTTTGCTATTGCCATCTATGCTTGGAAAAGAGCTGCTGGTAGTACCATCAGAATATATATGTATTATGCACAGTGAGTAATTGCTACACCATGCTCTGAGTGTTAGATGTTGTTGGAGGTTAGAGCAGGAGATATGCCATCCTATTCTGGATGCTTGCAAGTTGTAATACTGTGGCAAAGAACAGCTACTCACATAACAGCTCATATGGTATACCAACCCTATGTGGCCTGGTTAATTGACAGTTTGTTGTATTCAACTGCATCCTAGCACAAAGATTTGTTGACCCTTTTGGTCCAGGTGTGCCACACTTCTCCTCAATTGGTAAATTTGGATGGACAAGTTTAAGCTGCATGTTGTATCATTGTACTTATGAGTTCCAATATTAACATGAGATATAACAACTTGCCTATAGTTGACATGTCTCTAAATGAGTGGTTTGTTTGGTGAGATACAGGCCAAAGTATGACTCTTGAATTCTAGAGACAGAAATAATGATATCTTACTTTAGGTTAAGAATATTTACTAAAGAGAGAGAGAGGGTTGTTTCTGATAAAAATAGCATTAATAATGCTTCCTAACAAGAGAGGGTAAACTATGTAGATCAGGAAATGTCAGAGAGTAATAGAGCATGTTAAGAAGGAGGTTGTGTAATATACATGAGATCCTGGCAGTCAGCTTTTTGGATGAGCAACATTGAATTACAATTGACATATATCAAATAGAGAATATGGCCAACAAGGCCTTTAAGAGTATTAAAAAAGCTGACTGCCAGGATCTCATTGTCTCAATGAATGCTTTTACTTTGGAAATGTTGGCCCAGCAGTAACTCTGTCTAATTTAACCCTACCACCAAAACTACATACTTTTATATTGTGGAAGTTGAACTGGAGTCAGCAGTTATTCATACCTACAATAGTCCTTGCACATTAATGGAATCTGTGGATAGTACTAATAGTGAGCAGACTGTAATAGGCTGATCACTCAGCTGTGAGTATTCTCTTATATGTGAGACTCGTCCATTGCTAAACCGCATCTTACAGCCCTGCGACCGCTGCCTCAAATTAGAGTTAGATTGTGAGCTTCACAGCAATCACGCGGCATGCGAGCTTTGTGGAGCTCGCCATCGCAAGTGCTTCTGGAATGGACAGTTGCGCTGGGCAGATGCATAAGAAAGCAACGAGCTATTTTGAGTATACTGTCCATTTACTGTTTCTATCGTTGTCAGAAAAGTCCTTTGCCTCTTTCCGTAACTTCCAATTACAAAGTTCCTATGTCAACTAACTTTCGGGCATCTTTCGAGACACTTTGAGTTTAGGGCCATTTTTGTATGGAAATACCAAGAAAGTACAAAGAATTCTATGACGAAAAAGATACGTCTAGTGAAGAAAAGAGCGATATGTACTACCGCACCCTTTTTCTTTTTGGCTTAGTTGTTGAGATAGTGTATTTATCTTGTGCTACAGATCATTTAATAAAGGTTCCTCGCAAGTAACTCAGTTCGTAGTTGGGTACCCATGGAGTCAGGCAATTGTTTCGAACCTGAAAAAGTGTGATGTTTTAGAGATACATACTGCTTGTGGAATACTCCGCTTGTGTCACTATGGATGCCTTCTCTCCAACCGAAACTTTGGTCTAATCAACAGCACAACATCCAGCAAGAATCAACTAGTGGACGGATCGAGCACAGAGATACCGGGTATACCAACTTCATTGTTGCCAGTGATGGAGGGGCTCGTAATAGTCATGTTGGGTAGCGTAACAAGGAAGGGCTGAAACCTCTTCATCAATGGAAGAGAGGATAGAGGCTGTAGTGGACTGACATGTCTCAGAAAACTCCGGTCGGGAAGCTGAAAACCGGGACCGTCTCAGGGACTGGAGGAGCAGAAGACGGGGCTGGAAATTTTGAGGGCAAGGATTATGTACCGCTGTCCGGTGAGGCTACTGGCGACAAAATCATCCTGGAAATCACAAGACGGTTTGGGTGTTATCCGTGCGTTGTCGTCATTGGGAAGTTCTATATTGAATGTTGGTGTCACACCCTGATGCATCCAACCTGACGGATGCTATGGGGGGCTGTCGTCATATAGGCTTTCCTGTTGGGGTGGCATTTCAGGTTGTGAGTTGTCAATGGAACCAGCGCCGGGAAGTGATTTAGATCAGTCGGCGGATTCTGTTGGCGTCTCGAATGTAAATCCAACTGACGTGGGATAGCTACCCGATTGTAAGCCATGACGAGAATCTAATGTGGAACCCTCGCCCTTCGAATACTCGTCGGTCGATACTTGATGATTGATTGAGATAGTTCTCCTTTGACCTCTTGCACCTGATCTTACTCAATACCCGGTTGATCTTTTCGCCAACAAAGTCCCTCCGACCTAGAACATTCTCCCACGCATCATTCCTGTTGGAGGCATGACTCTTCCTCCACAATATCACTGACGTCGTAGGTTTCACCATCTGGCTCGACGTAGGAATACCGCATACGATCACTAGTATCATAGCGCAAACTTTGTAGAACGACATTTTCTGGCAACAAGATGTCCATTGCGTGTACAGAGTTGGTTTGGGTGGATACGATGGTACGTTAGTTTGCTTGACTTGCCTCGCGCTGGTGAGCTATCATCTCCTGACGAAAGGGCTTGTGGTCATGGGAGGGGCTGGATCGATTGGAAGACAAGCTAGCGCTTGAGGTAATATCGCGGTGCAACTTGTGCAAGGCGAGTTCGTCTAGCGGAGCAGACATGCGATGTCAATGCGTAGAATCTTGGTATGATACCGCACGGCGGGGGACAAAAGCAGGATCATCCGGACTAACGTCGTTCATCGTACCAAGGACTAATGTGGAATCAGCGGAACGTCGCTTACTTGTGGGCGTTGGCCGCTCGGGCGTTTAAATGTCAGAGGACATGAGAAGGCGCCTATAACCTTGCTTGATGGTGCCAGCTCACGCTATGAAGGGGATTGATTTCATGCATGTTGATTGAGAAGAATGATGAAAACTTACCTGCCGGTGCCCCAATATCGACAAACAGCCCATATCGGACCCTTATGAGGCTAGTCAACTCAGCCTAAGCTACCACAGGTGAGGGTGGGAGCACATGACAAGCATTGCCCTTCACCTCCTACCACCAGTTCCCCTCACAAGCTCAAAGCTTGTCAGTCATAATCATTTTAATCTAACCACTGTTGTTACTATCATCAACCATTGTGGAGCATTGCCTATACATAACCTTTTTGAGCCTCCTGATGATTTGCTGTCATCTTTCTGATCTTTCAAGGACCTTAATGTGCTTTTGTTTCTCAAAGTGGAAGACAGGTGGTACAAAAGCAGCATATGCAAAACCATCATTTTGTTAATTACCATTGCACCCACAATTGTAAGTCAAACCTTTACTTTGATTTTTCAGTCCTGAACTAAAGCATTACTCAAGCAATCCTATCTTACATGCACTGATAGGTGTGGATATATTCATCCATTGGGGAAAGCCTTGTTTGCCAGTCGTGTACAGCCACCAATTCTTTGGCAATCACAGCTGACAAAATTGCTTGGAGATGGCCCTTTGTTTCACTCAACCATGAATAAGGCATGGCCAGCCAATGAGCAGGCATTTTCTCTGATTGGAGATCTGGTAAACTTGTTTCCTGATCTTAATTTATCTATTGTTGGAATTTAGAGATATCCTTGAAGCAGATATGCAGGATGCTTGGGACATTCTTGGCTTTATCTCTGGGCATCAAAATTGAATGAGCAGCTACCAATATACTGTTCACTAGCTGTATTAGATTGATGTCTTTTGATTGGGCAACAATAGCAAAATATTTAAATCTATACTTGACTAGCCCAATCCAGCTGCAGCAGGTATCTGTCCAAACCCAGCTTATCATCCTCTCAGTTTTGAGAGGTCCATTTGGCAAAGCTGCAGGGCCCAAATTTGACCTAAGTAGAGCAAGTGTGCTTAATGCAAGTATAGACCCCACTATTTTGCCAGGGAGGACTGATGCCAACACAAGCATCTCTTGTTGACTATACTGTCTATTTGGTATGTGTCAATTGTAATTGAATGTTGGTCATTAGTATAATTGATGATATCTATCTTCTCATTGAGAAATCTGAACAGCTAAAAATATTATTACATATGTAGCATGCCAGATATTAATATTTACTTTTATAAGCAATAAGAGTACATCACTGAGAGGAATGTGATCACAAAATGGTTGGAGGTTATTGGTGACCCCTCCAAGTATGTTATTAAATGTGAATTTATATAATCTGCCCATGGTCAAAAATTCTAGGAATAGGGCTGTGACACTGTTCCATAAGGCAGTACAAATTTGGCTATCCACCCCACATAAGCAAGACAGAAAGGATTGCTCCATATCTAGGTGCACTTGAAAGACAGCCATCCTGAACTGATGAAGAACTGTGTGGCAGAATACTAGAAAAAGAAGAAGAATACTGACCAGTTGATCCAGTCATGCTAGGTTCATGATAGTCTGCCAAGTAGTGCACCTTGATAGATAGATTGATAGCAGTAAGAAATTGATTGTAGGGTAAAGGTTCCCACAAATTTTGGGCAGAGGACAGTGGCTAAATTCTTGAATAAGAATGTGATCTTAGTCTTTATATATGTATGTTGATGCTACAGCCATCATTTGTCAGTCAATTTACTGGAGCAAGATGATTTGAAAGCAAGGTCAGTGACATACTTCCTTGACTGAGAAATAAGGGGAGAATTGAGCTATGTAGGCACTGCATAAGGAAACTAATCTCCAGAAAGAAGGAGTTATCAGAGCCAGAGGTTGTTTGGATGGCAGGAAAAGAAGTTTTCAAGTAACCAAGAAGGAGCCAAATCTCTTTGGCTGAAGTCCAAATAAAGAGATAAAGTGCAAGGTCACAGTCAAAAACCCAAGATGGACAACTGTGCCAGTTGACAGTAGACTCATAGGGTAGAGCTGACAATGAAGAACCTCTTAATGTGCTTTTCAAAGCACTTTGGTGCCTATGGCACCAGAAGTGGATAAACTCCACCTGTGCAAAATGAGAGTTAGCCATATATCAGTTAATACAAGTAAGGCAACATGAATAGTACAATTTATAGAAAATGGGGAGATACTATGAATCACATTGAACAATAATGAGTATCAGAGTAATGACATGTCTATTGTACCAGAGCCTGTCCTGACATTTTTAAGTTGCTGTCTAATGCAGCAAAGATAGGTATATGTTGAGCAAAATCAGCAGCAGTGCACTCAGCTGATTATCTACCACATTTAGGCATTGTGCTTAGTATTGTTGTATTGTTACTGTACTACATGGGTAGCCATACTTATACTAATATAGACAGGCAGCCAACAAGCCACATGGGATATGCTGCTTGCCTGTTGTTGTCACAGTCAGGGCTGTGCCACCTGTTTCATCAAATCTCTTACAACTACATGCCCTGCTGGGCTGTGCAGCCACACAGCACACACAGCCTCCAGGCTCCAAGCTAATCCACATGACATTGCCTGTACAGTGTACATGCTGCTCAACCCCAAGGTGGGGTTGAACAACATATTGCATTGCTGCCACTTGGGCTCCACTTGTGATGGTAGTGGGCTGAGGGGGTACAGCTTGTGTGGCAGCATTGGCTGCAGTAGAAATACATACAGAAATACATATATTTTATAGCTATATGCTATATAATGTGCTGGGAGCAACAAAGGGGCTTGTCAAACAAGCAGGGGAGGGAACAGGTGAGGGGCCAGTAGAGGGACCAGCTAAGGCAGCTGGTGCCATGCACCCTTGTGTTGGGGGACTATAGGTGTGCTGGTCATCACTTGGAGGCAATGGAGGGGCTAGCTGGGCACTGGTGGATGTATGAGGGACAAGGGAGCAAGTTGGGAGCCAGCCAAGTCCAGCCAAGCAAGCTGGGGCCCATGGCCTTGTTGTTGGAGGGCCAGCTGAGGAACAAGGAGAGAACAAGCTGAGGGGCCAAATACAATAGAAGGCTCCAAGCAAAGTAGCTTATTGCAACTATTCAAGCTGGGAAGAAGCAGAAAAAGGAATTCAAGCCACTCAAAAGCTGTTTCAAGATCATAGTATATATGCTTCTAAATGCATTGGTATTTCTGTTGTTGATTTATTCACCATTTGCTTTCAAGAAGAGATGGCACAGTTTGGGAACCCAGGAAATGTCATGTGGACATGTTCAAACTGTAAAAACATTCAGCATGCTGTGAATGGCATTAGGAGATTGCTATAAGACCATATGAAGCCTCTGCATTTCTATGTCCTGCATCCCCTCTACAGAGATAGTAGAATGGTTCAAGCTTGGGCTTACTTTTCAATGTTAAAAGTTGCATGCCATCTCTTTGACTATTATGAGCCTTCATCCAAAGGAAAAACCATGACTGTGCTTAGTCTATAGTTGTTGGAATGGCTTTCATGACACAGTTCCTGCACTACTCCACACTATGTTACCACTAGCATCAACAGCCACCAAGCTCAAAATTCTGAGCATGTCATAGAAGATCAAAACAGGCCCAGGCTATATAGTAGGGATGGGATTTGTTGATCAATGAAATTGCAATGATTTAGATATTTCTTAATTCAACTTAAGTTATTTAAACATCCACTTGCCTATTGTGAGAAATATTGTGTCTCAGACATTCTGTCTGATCAAGGAATGAGAATAATTAGAGCAGCAAGAATAGGGTGACACTCTGAAAAACCAGTAATTTATATACATGAAACTGTGCACAGACCATCTAGTCATGTGCAATGATGTATTGATATTCTCTGCTTATGGTTGCTAGACTATTGCATTACTGCTTCAATATAGTTATTGTATATACCTAGCTTGTCCTTGCCTTAGATTGACTTGTTATGCATTTGTCAGGATCACAAGTTATATAAGAATCATAGAAGTCATTCAACTTACAGAAGCACAGCTGGAAGTATAAGATATTGATTGAATTCAAAGTATGTTAATAGTAGGGAAATAAATGATAGTCATTGAGTGAGTGAGAGTACTCAAGGAGCAGTACCTCATAACTCCAACATTATGCTTATTAGAAGCAGTGTGAGTGGTCTTTTCAACAGGTAGGCCCTCCTAGGTTCATTTGGACCATCTGCCTTTTAATACAGATTTAAATACCAGTAAATGATTTTAAAATAATTACTGTGATCTACAATTGAGGTAGCAGACTTTTCTGGTCTTCCTCCAATGTCTCAATATATTCATTCCACTGGCTATCAAGGGCCAGGGCCCATAACCTGTTGAATGAGGAGAAGCAAGAGAGATAGTATTGAGTGAAGTAGATAGAGATTTGTCTTTACATATATAATAGAAACCACACAGACCATCTAGTCATATGTAATCATGAGATGATTTAGTTTGGATCAGATTACATTTGAATCACCAACTAAATCACAACACATTATAGTATCTACACTAAGTAATATATAGTATCTACACTAAGTAATATATAGTATCTACACTAAGTAATATATAGTAGTAACAAATAATGTAGAGACTATGCTAGAACACTGTAAACAACAAACAGTATTCTAATGTCTTTGCAAAACCTTGCACCCTGCATATTTGGTCCATTTGTATTGAGCATTTGAACAATAAATTTGGGAAGGCTCCTTATTGCCCAGGTCCTGATGATGTCACTTGGGCAGTCTTTGTGTATCTTAGAAGAACTGCTCTCTGACAAAATTGCTGCCAGAAGCTACAAAAAATGCAGATAATGTGTCTCAGAAATTTCAATTAGGCACTTACTAATAAAAGTGCCTCTACAATAGATCCAATTAGTAATGCTTTGGTGAAGATGCTGCTTACAGGGAGTTCATCTATTTCTAAAAGTGTTTTTTTGATGGATACTTCTGAGCAGGACTGATCACCATGTGAAATTCTTCTAGACCAATGGTACCATCTAATAGCAAGCAATGTCTGCTTGTTATGATATGGAGTATAAAAGAGGGTTTGAAGAAGGTTTGTGAAAATATCCCCCCCAAATGGCTGATCATAAATGATAGATCAGTTTTGTTCAACACTAAAGTCAAAGCATACAAATGGATTTGCCAAAGAGCAGGAGTTGCCAAATTGACTTATTGCTGCTAGGTATGCAGTAAATTCTTATTATTGACTGTCAAATACCACCTCAGCACATCTGAACTGTCACATCCTTATGTAAACTCTGACTTCCTTCATGCTCTTCCATACTTACTCTGCAACTCCAGGCTTATTTCCAATGTTTTATCTTTTATTCTAATTGCTCTACAGCCTCAGTTACTATCCACAACCCCACCAATCTATTTCTTCCATTTGTTACTTTATTACTTACAAAGATATAAGACTGGATTGTAATGACATCTACTTTATAATTAATAGTTTTACTTTTTACTGAGTGTGCAGTAATTAGAAATTGTGTTGTAAGCTATTCTTATTGCAAAGGTTTATTTACTCATCTTTGTGCCAAAGTAATGCATATTCCTTTTCTTTAAGAACAGTGCAATATATGATGCCCCTCTAGTAAAAGAGTACTAAGCATTTGATATATTGATACTTTCTGCCAGTGCTTGAACAGTTGCTGAGCAACTAGCATTTGCTGTTTTTATTCTACCATGCTATTTTTGTGCTGTTTTAGTAATATCTTCTTGCCATTCAAGAATCTGTCTGTGGATTTATATATTCTATATACCATAGCCTTCCTCCTGCTATCCTCTGGCTGTTTTGTGGCCATTTCATCATGGTTTTCTGGCTGTGTTTTTGCCACATTATTGTAATTTAAGCATTGTCTGCAGAGGAGGTATTGCAATGCTGTGGCATTTCTGTTTATGTTGTCTTGCCATTTGTGATATTGCAAACCAGAAAGTATGGGTGTGAGTTTAAAGTCAAAGCTCATATGTGTCACTTGGAAGAAGTTGCTAATTTCCAGAATGTGCTTGTCTTTATTTTTGGGCATCAAAGCTGACCATTTGCTAGCTGTATTGGATCAACACCTTTTGATTGAGCAACAATAGCAAAACATTCAAGTCCATGCTTGACTAGCCCAATCCAGCTGCAGTAGGTATGTGCCCAAACCTGGCTTATCATCCTCTCAGATTTGAGAGGTCCATTTGGCAAATCCACTGATGCATATAAACTAGGAGTTATAGCTATGAATAGAGCTTTTTACAATCACATTTGCTGAAAAACCCAATTTTCTGTATGCACACTGACCGATAATGGGTCATGTATGCATCAATATACATGTGTGTTCCTTTTGGAATGATGCTTGTATCGGCATCAGTCCTCCCTCACCAAATGGTGGGGTCTATACTTGCATTAAACATTATAGACCTCAGAAGATAACAATGCTAGATAGCTCCATGAAAAGACCTATCTGGCCCTTGCACCTGTATTGTCACAATGACTGACTGATCTTGCACTGATATCCAGATTGCTCCCTGCAGGTCCAACATGTTGGCTCAGGAATTCTCTTATGTCACAAATACTTTTTCACTTTCAC
This sequence comes from Calocybe cyanea, assembly GCA_018851305.1. Lineage (NCBI taxonomy): Eukaryota > Fungi > Basidiomycota > Agaricomycetes > Agaricales > Lyophyllaceae > Calocybe > Calocybe cyanea. The sequence goes on along the minus strand of JABCKL010016953.1, from coordinate 816 downwards.
AATGATCACTATTTAATCCAAGATAACAGACAATAACTGCAGATAAGATAAGATATCAGTATATACATTTGTTACCAACCACATGACCAATCACATGACTGAACTCTATTACCATACATCAAACCTTAATTAGCGTTCATGTTATATTTACACGTCTGAGTTTGAATCGCTAGTCTTGGGTTGGTCTTATACCGCCATCATCAACACTCACAAGTCTCGAGTAGTCAGTAGTAGTTGACCCCAATAAATACCTTTTACCTATATTTTCCTTTCTAAGTTGAAGGTTGAAGTCTAGACACCGAGACACGTTGTCGATAGCGTTGCTGACAAAAACCCAAGACTATCCCCGTCTCCTTGTCATTTTACGCCCTCTTTGAATTTCAATCGTCATTTCACTCTCACCCCTTGTCAAACCATTCTCCGAACTTTATATCACCACTCCCCTCTTGCCCACTCAATCACAACTTTTTAGAACACCAGAAGAAGAATTCAGAAACATGGATAATCCCCCATCACCCCAACCAAATCCACCACCTACCCATATGGACCTCTGGAACACTTTGTTTCAGTGGCTCCAATCTCTCTTCAACCTCCTCACTTCTATTATTCCCTTCTACCAATGGTCAACTCAGGCAACGGAGCAAATCACGGAAACTATCACTCAATACACCGTCTCGACTACCCAAAGAGCTGCGGAAGGGAAATGTTGAAAACATGAGGCTCCCGCGGACTACGATGGAAACCCGGAAAAGGCCAAACGCTGGTTCAAGGCACTTACCTTTTATTTGGACTCTATGCGCATCACGGAAGCAATAG
>JABCKL010016952.1:0-13146 GCA_018851305.1 Calocybe cyanea | reverse complement strand
TCTCCACCCGAACCAGTTTGGGGGCACTAAACAGCATTCCACTGAAGATGCGGGTGTCTACCTCACTACTATTATCCGTGCTGGGTGGGCCAGAGGCCTTAAGACGAGCGTGTTAGCGTTCGATCTCGCCCAGTTTTTTCCGTCTCTTAATCATGAGATGCTACTGCGCGTGCTCAGATGGGGGGGCTTCGGCCCGGAGCTCGGGGGGTTCTTTGCTTCGTATTTGCGGGGCCGGACTACTTCGTACCTCTGGGGTCCTGATAGATCCCCTCAGATGACAGCTGATGTTGGCATGGGACAAGGTTCTGCACTGTCGCCGGTTGTCTCAGCGATGTATCTTGCACTGCTCATGAGGATATTTTCACAGCGTGTCCCTCTTCAGGAAGGGACGCTGCTTTCATACATTGATGATGGTACTATCATTGTCCAGCGTAAACAATGGGTGGACAATTTGTCCGCACTTCGCAGTCTGTACGTGGTGATTGATGAGGTCACTTCCCGTATGGGCTTGATTTTAGAACATGGGAAGTCAGAGCTTTTCCACTTCTCTTGTAAGCCTAATGACAACAACCCCTCTTTAGACCTATGCGTGGCCCCCTTTACTGGGACGTCACCCCTTGTTCCGAAGAAGGTTTGGCGCTATTTGGGTTTCTTTTTTGATTGGTGCTTGTCCTTTAACAAGCACGTTCGATTTTATGCTACCAAATCTCTCACGACCGTCAAGGCCATGAGAATGCTCAGTAATTCTCAGAGGGGCCTCACGCCCCAACAACGCCGTACACTCTACAGGGCGTGCGTCCTCCCTGTTGCTACCTATGGCTCGCACCTGTGGTACTTCAACAGGGGAAGATATAAGGACCAGGTCCACTTTGAGTCTTGCGTCACTCCCCCTAGAAAGGAAGGGGCGATAGACAGCCACATGAGGGCAGTTAAGGAAGCCTTTGAATCCCCACTAGAAGGGACATATTCAGTCGTCTGTGACGGCAGCGTCCCTCGAAGCGGTACCCGCTATGATCCAAAACGCCAAGGCGTTGCGGCAGCTATTCTCTGGGCCAATAGTGTCCAGATTTCAGACGTGAGGAGGCCTGGTGGTAGGGTCACCTCCGACGATGCCAAACTCATGGCCCTCAAGATGGGCCTGGGTCTGGTTTTGGAAAGAAGCGATGCGTTACGCATCAATTTCTTTACGGATTCAATTGTGGTGGGCAAGTCCTTTTTGGACGTGTCCCTGCACTTGTTTCACGCTTACTCGACGCAGGCGTCAGGCACTCTGATCAAGTGGCTCGAGGGTAACCCCCTCCGATCCATTCATTTCTACTACGTGCCGGGTAAGGCCAAGTGGTGGCCGCACGTTGCTGCTCACAACCACGCTGTGACCTTGAAAGTCTCGACGTGGTCAAAGGATTTCTCTTCCACCTTGGTGCGGAATATTTGAGTGGCGGATATGTTCGCTGATTGGGCTTTCCACATTGATCATGATTCCCACTACTCAGGTTGAACCTGGATACGCACCACCCACCATTACCTTGGGGATGCTTCTCACGTCCAAGCAACAAATCATCCCACACATACTGGTGGCGGCAGTCCATGGATGAAACTTGCCAGTAAGGATATCAGCAAATTCTCACATTTGGCAGGTGTTATGACCAGCCATTTGTTCACTAATTGGTATGGCAAACGCATATGTAAAGCTGATACTGATCTATATCCAGAGTGCGGGGTCCTGGACACATGGGACCATGCACTGTTTTACTGCCCACTCTTCAAGGAAGTTTCTTTCCAGGGAGAGTGTAAGGGCACCCTCTGCCAGCTATGTGGGGCAGGCAAGCTGTTCATCCAATTGATTGACAGGTTTCTGGATACAAACCCCCAGGTGTTCACTGCCTGGCATCATTCATTGCTCAAAGAGGTCAAGCAGCAACATCTTGTGCCCTCGTCGGCTCATGAGGTACGCCTTGCGGAGCGCCGGCATCTACATGAGGTGCGGTTAGTACCTTCGGAGAAAGCAGCCAAATCTGGGCACCCACAGAGTGGGGTGGGCTGACCTTGGGCAGCCTCGCCACGCGTACTCAGTCTGGCTCTGGCTGCTGGCCACTATACTACCCCTCTATCACCTCTTCTCCAGGGGGTCAGCCAGGTCAACGGTTATGCTCTGCTTTGGCAGGGTTTTGCTGCAAATTGACGTGTTCCACTGGCTTCGGCTTCATGGGGGACCGCCGGCACCTTCGGGTTGGGGTAATGGGCAGGGAGGTGGTGGCTTCAATGCAGCCATAGAAGAGGGTTGGGCAGCAGTGGGCAGGGAGTCTGGGGGATGTTTGTTCTTCTCGTGGGCGGGAACACTAGCCTGGGCCAAGCAGGCTGGCGAAGCACTATACCGAGCCTTGGCTCGGTGCATAGTGGCGGGCACATGTGGCCCACCTGTTTACTAGCGCGTACTCAGGCGCAGGCTATTACAAGAGTTATTGTATATGTTAGATTACATCAGCGTGTACTACCAAGTAGATGGGGCCTTTGGCCCCATGCAGGACTGCGATAGTGCACTGGGATATAAATATACGAAAAAAAAGAACTCAGACAGGGGATTGTGAGGGTCAATGATGTGCTTAGTAATAATCACAGTATTGACTATTGGGGAGTTCAGGGTTGCCCATTGGGATGGCCTAGTGAACCCAAACGCTCCAAGATGGAGTGGATACCCTGGCTTCTCCATGCCCTTATTGAGGGGGGAGAAAACTGGGTGGGATGGCATAAGCACCGATGTCCTAATATGGGACCGCTCAACTAGCTTACAGATGTGGTAATGGATCGGGACAAGTCCCGCCATTGTGGAGGACCCCACCATAAGTGGTTCTCAATTATTGAGGATATCCCTCCCTGCGCAGATCATTGGCAGTACAGCAAATGTTGTGGGCAATCAAGAAGCGGTCCTCCAATCACTGCAATCTGTTCTCTGCTGGGTGGGTGACATCCAGTTGAGAGGGGTTCAGATTTCTTCTGGCCATCGCTTGGCATCACTACTCTGCTCGCAGGCACTCTGCAAGCAGCACAGCAGTTTATTGCAGGGGGCCTCAAAGAGGCAGTTCCCTCTGTAAAAAGGCAGATGAACGACACCATAAATCTTTCATCTAGCACTATCGCCACCCTTTAGGGCATACCTGCATCTGTGCCCAGGCTACCCCCACCTGCACCCAGGCCACCAGCCCTGCCCCGCCCTCTGAGGGACCCTTGGAGAGGGGTGGGAAAACAATTGGCTTCTGCGAAGCCAACTGCTTCATTTGCCCAGGCTACCAAAAGGGGCCAGGCTAATTCAGGAGGATCTCTCATGACCTCTGCTAAAGGCATAGCTGGTGTGCTCGCACTCACTTGCACATTCCCAGATCTTGGTTCATCCAAGATTGCAAACCTGCATCATCAGGCCCTTGGGGATGGCTCCAATCAGGCTGACGCTTTGACTTCCCAGAAGATTTCATTGACAACTAAGGTGCTGCTGAAAAGGTGGTGCATTGTTCACTCTGACAAGGAGTTGGGCAAGCAGGGTGTAGAGGGTGGTGGTAGTATAGAGGGTGGCGATGGTGTAGAGGGTGGCAGTGGTATAGAGTGCCTACGAGGTCCTGCGGTACTTCAGTGCAGCTCTCATGGTATCTGTTGCTCTGCCCTTACCTTGGTTTGATTCCATGACTGGTTTGTCTTCTACAAAAGCACATTAGTGAAAGCCTCACATGACTATGTCCTTTCTTACCTCCATTTGGCTGGGCAGGTGGTTTGTCATCTGGGAAACACATTAGTGAGAGGGGCGCATAGAGGTTATGCTCACTTTGTTTGTTCCCAGAACCTGGGGCTGGAGACGTGAGAGAGGTCAGGGCTGCTTTTGCTCCAGAGGTCACGTCATCATCTGGGTAAAGGTCAGGGGGCTTAGGGTTACTATGAGGTTTGTTGCACTTACCATTGTCATCTGGTTCTGTAATGTGAGCCACTGGGCCACCACTGGCAGTGCTTGTGCCAGCACTAGGCATGATAGAAGCTGGGTAAATAAATGGGTGTGTGTCAGACTAAATAATATTGAATTAACTCAGAAGGTACCCTGACCTTGTGCTGAGGGATTGATAAAGATATGTTCATCCCCTGTGAGGGACTGTATTTTGGAGGGTGGAATGGCCTGGAGTGCACTGTGGAGCAGTGCATCCAAGTGCTCAGGGTTTTGAGCTACTTGGAACACAACACTCCACAGGACTCTTTCAACACCCTTGACATGCTCATCCCATCTGCATGCCATTGTTTTCCAATACTAATAGTGTTCCCATTAGTAAAGTCATTGGTCAGAGAAGGATAGGGCTTTACCTTGAAGCAAGTCATCTTACTGAGCGACCTGGACTAGAGCTTCGCAGGCAAGAGCAAAGCAATCAGCATGACTGTAAAGCATATGTAGAACAGGGTCATAATGCTCTCGCTGACCTGCTCTAATTGTTGTATCAATTCCACATTGTCTCTAGGTCAGTACTCCATAGGTTACATGTTTCTGTTACCACTCACCCATTCTTCTGAAAGAGGCCTATGATTTCCTCTCATTTGGTAGGGAAGTGTGCATTGCCCTTGATTTCTGCAAGTGGTTGGTGAGTGGGCTGCAATTGGTAGGAGCTGGTCTTACCTCCATCAAGTAACTTATGATAGCCATAGTAGTGGCAAAGTTGAATAATATTTTATTGTGTTTGATGCCACCCAAACACCCCAACATCACATGCAGGGCTTTTGCAAACATGCTTATACCATCCTTGTCCATTGCACTGCCATCTATTGGGGGCTGTGCAAAAGAGTGCTGTGCACTCCTGACCACCTTGATCCAGTTACCTAGGCAAGTTGACTGGCAAGGCAGTTATTATGGATCCTACAAGGCAGGACACAAGGGCTTACCGTTTTATTTGTAATGGTCGTAATTGCCACCTAGTCTTCAAAGGATGACACTGCCAGGTTTTTGGAGTGAGCAGGGTGAAAGTGAATAAGGGATGCTACATCCGCGATACGATACCTCATAATTTCTTGAACAAGGTTTTCCTGATGGTTGTTGTGAATGGGGAGTCTGCTGGTATGGCAAAATCCCTGGAGTACATGGCTCCCATTGGTCATCTTCAATTTGAGCCCTTCCTCTCTAAGGAGTGGTGCCATGAGGGGCTATATTATTGTTTAAGCAATTCTCTTGGTACTTTCAGGGTTATTTGTTCCCTTACCTTTAGATACATTTGCTCAGCTTGGAGATCCTCCACGCCATTTCTGTCTGATAGTGTCTCTGTTGCCCATGGAATCAGTTTAAAATGTAAGCTATTGATAAGTTGTTGACATTGTTAGAGAAAGAAGGAAAGAAAAAAAGATTTGTAAGTCCTTGTTGGGCATGTGATTAACCTGACTGCCATCCTGCACTCCTGCACTGTCACCTCCCATGCTACAATTAGTCAGGTAAGTTTGAAACTTTGCTGACCAATCATAGCATGGACATCTTTGCCCTGCCACCTCCTACAAAATCTTGGTTTGTGCTGACATATAGACCCTAACCTTAAAACGTTGAATGCTCATCAGCTTACATCATCATTGAACTGCCATGGCATGTGGGTGTTTGTTTTTCTCTCCAACCTGTCCATGTCAAACAGCTATTGGTTGGGACAAAACAAGCTCTTAAAGGTCTCACAAGGCAAGATAAGTTATTGTAACTTAATATTGCATAAGACTTGGTATTTTCTAAGCTCTATGCCAGATTTATAAGCCCCAGATGCATATCTAATCACTGATAAAGTGTGGCTGCATCTCAGTAAAGATAAAATTTAGACAGTTGCTCAGTTTTAAATGCCAAACGCTCCTACATAAACAACACTAGTGGTGAAGCTGGCCTAAAGATGCCCATGCTACAATTAGTCAGCAAAGTTTCAAACTTTCCTGACTAATCGTAGTGTGGAAGGTGGCAGTGCAATCTCAACCCCACATCATGGCAGTTCAATGATGATGTAAGCTGATGAGCATTCAACGTTTTAAGGTTAGAGTCTATATGTCAGCACAAATCAAGGTTTTGTAGGAGGTGGCAGTGCAAAGATGCCCATGCTATGATTGGTCAGCAAAGTTTCAAACTTACCTGACTAATCATAGTGTGGGAGGTGACGGTGGCGCAAACTTTGGTATTTAACTCATGAAAGACTTGAACCTAGGCATAGATTTGGATTGATATTTCAAAAGGAAAAGCAAACACAAGGGTCTTGAAGAGTTGACTATCAAACTACTTTGGTATCAGTGCAAGTTATGAGGGTCTATGGGGTTGCTTTGTGTTGGCCTTGCACCTCTGCAAGTAATAAGCTCTTTGATTGCACAACTGCCTTTGCCAGCAACCTTGCTCAAATGGCTAACTTTCCTTGACAACTGTACTTATCTTTATGTGATTGTATTTGCTTCAAATACTCCGTTTGACAGAAAATGTGACAGAATACTCACATGTTTTGCAGGAGGGTGTATGCATGAATGTCCGCCTATGTGGAGACAGTAGAAAAACCCACAGATGTTGAGGAGGTGAGATAAACCTAAGATTAGAAGGTGCTGTAATCTGATTAAGATGTGCATGTTCATTCATTTTTTTAATCACATCTTTGATCTTATTTTTTGTGGCAATTTGTATTGCAAAGGATTTGTGGAGTTATATCAACTGGTAGAGACCCCCTAAGGCACAAATTTCATGATTTCTAAATGGATTTAATCTTCTGTGGTCCACCACATGTTTTAAAAGTGGATGAGAAAGAAGGTTCAAGTAGTCAAAGTTGCTTGCATGATCAAAGGACAGTGTCCTGGGTGCCGATCCTCATTGACAGTCCCCTTTGGTCTGAATCCGGTCAAGTAGCATGCAAGGCAAAGGAGGTGGAGGTCATACCATTCCACCTGGATGAGCCTCAAGACTGCCAGCAAGCCTCAAAGTTACTTCAACCTCTGAATTGCTGATAACGCTAACCTAGCCACTCAGCATGTGGCAAAACAATCAGGATGCAGAATGCACCAGTATGTTCTTGATATTTATGCTATCATACATTTGGTATATTGATGTAAAGTAAACCTTTCTTAACTCGAATTATAGAAACCACTTCCTCCAGGTCTCATATTCTTGTCCCTTCCGTCTTTCTGCAATGCTTGTTCCTCTGAAAGTGGAACTGGTAACCATGTTGAGTACTTTCTTCAACGCAAATCTTTGTACAGAGGGCTGGGTAATGATCCTCCTGCATTGCAGGCACATCAAACTTATATCAAACCAGATCTGTAGATAAGTGACATAGTACATGTGACCACATTCTGATATGCTGGGTAAAATGTGAGAAACAAAAGGGAATCAAGGGTAACTTACATGTATGGAGCTGTCAGCAAGGCATGGCACATGCCACAAGCTGCTGCATCTTTGAATTTGGAACAGTCCTATAAGCCAAAGATCAAACTTGGGCCCTTGACTCAACCATAGGTAGATGCACCAGCAATAAGACTGGCTTTTCTCCACTCAGTTGCGAGGATTGAAGCTTTCCAAGCTGGTGGCAAGCATCAATGAGTTTCTTTTGGCATCAACTCACATGGGCTTTGAAATCCTGTATCTCCTGGAATGATTGAATGAGCACAAATGGTTTATAGGCTGAAGAAACATTGTATGCACTTTTTGCAACTTGTTCAGCTGGTTTTGCAAGTGCTTGTGGGCTGATTGTGCATTTGCAGATGTTGAACATTTGTTGTCCAAGGATAGCTCTATGACATCTTGTTCTGGTTCTTGTTGGGTAAACCTTTGCCTCATTTGTTTTTTAGCTATTGAGTTGCTTGGGGCATCAGAAACTATAGCACACATGTAGTGTAAGTACAGCTTATGTCTTTTGCTTTCCATGCTGATCATTAATTGCCAAGTACTTGAACTTAGGGCTTGCACTCTACACTCAAAGTTTACTGTTGGGTCTGTGTGCAGCTAAAAAATGGCACAGCCACCTTTATTGAGTCAACCTTTGACTTCTCCAAGACCACATGATTCAATGTTTCTTTCTGCATTCTTTAATTATCCCCAATAGCAACATACCATCAAATGGCCAACTCTTGGACAAAGCTTGGATCAAAGTTTTTCAGTCTTCCCTGGGTGACACCAGACTTCCAAATAGTGAACTTGTTGGATGATGCAAAAGACCTCAATTCTGAGGTAAGTAGATAAGATACTTCCATCATGTACTAGACCTAAAACATGACAGGTGCAAAACTTTATCTCATCCCTGCACATATGAGAAAATGATAGTATTGACTCAGATAGAGTCTATCAATTTGCAAATGTGCTTCTCGACAATCCTGAAGACCTCACCAAACAGGCCATCTCATGGGCACAAAACTTAGTTCTTCAATATAGGGCATTCGATGTCCTGTGTTGGCAACACAGTGATAAGGTACGCACCAATTGGGAAGGCCTCCACAGGAACCCAGACCCAGCTCTGCAAACAGAGGTTAGTACATCTAACGCTTGGCTGCCATGAGCTGTCCTAATATCTTTTCTGGATCAGAGAAAAAAGCTTGCTGACTGGGAAGGTATCATGAAGGTGGCTCTTAAAGGCCTAAATTAGGAGGTTGTAGTCTCTGAGCATTGTGCCACAGGTGTGAATGATTTGGATACAGCACTGCAAGTTTTGACAATGTGTGACCAAGCCAAAACTATGGTGAAGAGTTTTGGCAAATTTGTTTGGGCGGCATGCTATTTGCAGCTTTTTCTCCAGATAAGTCCTTGTAAGTAACTGTGATGTTCTGAGCCTCACAAAATACATTGCTTGTAGGCAGGTGGAGATTTGGACGCAAAGCCTTTAGCTTTGCTAGACCCAAAGTTCAATACATATGCCCACTACGCTTGTCTATTTGAGGATGACGCCAAGGCTGAAAATGTCGGCCCTTCCTCCAACATAGAAAACATGCCCCCCCTCACCCAATAAAGATCTGTGCCACACTTTATACCACCTTAACCATTGGGCTGGTATATCTTCTTTCCCCCAAAAAACTGCATTCAAGGCCTGCAGCCATAGCAGACCTTTTGAAGGCAAGTTGTTAGCCCAACCCTTTTCCCTACCTGACCTTTGTTTAGTCCTGGATGATGCTAGAGCCAGTCAAACCAAGGATCCTCCAATGGTGCGAGCAAAGGTTATGGCAAGCAATGGTTGTGGTTGCAACAGGAAAGTCCTCCTACTTTGGGAGCTTCAAATCTGCCCTGTTAGACTGCAAATCAATGATGGAAAGAGCAGAAGCAGGAGACTTTCTTTGGGCCAACGTATTGGCTCTTTCAATCCAGTTTGTCCAAATCACCACACTACAAGGATACTTAACTGACATGCTACTCTGACAGGTTGCACCAGAAAATACTTTATCCCTAGCTGGAGGGGCAATCAAAGAGCATGTGCAGAAACCTGGTGCAATGTTGGTCATGGAGGGAAAAAGAAAGTCTGATGGTATTGACACTCAAAAGCAGCCAGGGCCAGAAGTTGACAACCAAGACAAAATGCCAGGAGAGGAAGGGGAAGGGGAAGGGGAAGGGGACAGGCCAAGGATTGTCAACAAGAAAAATATTTGCGACTTGAACCACATAGATATTGATCACCCAAGTCAAGATGGACTGGAGGACAATGAGAATGAACAACTGGTACTATTGCCTGCAATTCGTGAAAGTCTCATCAATGTGGGCAGAAAGTATTACTTCAATGAAATCAATTTGGCTGTCGCTACTGACCTGGTCAATGGACATGTACCCACAACCAATGGGCTAAGGGCTTGATGGATTGCATGGGTCAAAAGTTTTGATGAGCTAGATGTAGAACTCAACAAATTGGAATGGCCAAAGGTAGGTGCTATTATTGCTTGGAGAGTTCAATCAAAGCTTGACCTCAGCCTTTTATGATGCAGCCACCAGGAGAAGAAGATGAGAGTGGCAGTAAACCAGTTACCAATAGCAGCAGGAATTTCACAGAGGAAGGCCAGGATCGAGGGAGGTCCAGTGTCAGTAAGAGAGAAAATTTACACAAGTGTCCAATCTCAAGCAACCAGTCAAGGAGCAAACACCTAGCCAAGAAGTCTCGCTATCACCAGATTAGGTCCTCATGAGATCAGAGCTGCTTTACAAGGCCAATAGTTACTGAGATTGAGGATTTGACACCCATAGAGAGGGGTGACCTTCCTTTAAGTATTTTACCTCTTGTTATACCTTCTATTTTATTGTTTGTAGACAGGGCCAATGTGACTCATAGTCAAAGAGGAGGATAAACTCAACTCTTGGGTGGGGTGCCAAAAGAACCTCACACCTGCAAGGCACTTTGTGGTTGATCAGCCAATTGTGAAATTTAACTTAACAACTGGCAAAAGTGAGAGCTATATGCCATAGTACCCTGTAAGTCATATTCTCCACACTTGCTAAGAATGCTCATATTAAATTTTACTTAGACACAAGACTGTCTGAAGCTGCTGTACATGCTTGAGAAGCAATGCAGCAAGATGCACATGGATGCCAGACCTGCATATTTTGGTCTAGAGATGGACAAGTCATCAATCTACCTCATTACATATGAGGACTTTGTCAATGCCAATCTGGCAAGACTCCAGAACATCTTTAGGACTCATCACATCCTTATTGCAAACAAGCTGCATGATGCTAGGTACAGGTTTGATAAGAAGGGGCTTGAATGTCTTTTTGAATGGTTAGATGTAGCCTGTGTTATCCAAGGTCAGATAGCTCAGAACATAGGTTCAAAAAGCTCAATCTCCCACAGATCAATCTAGAGCCGTTGGCAACTTTATGGAGTGGAATGTTCCAGGATGTCACATGGACATTCTCAATGCTGCAAATTCAAAAGAAGGTAGGGCTCTCAACAGGCTTGACAACAAGGTTTACAGGAACTGGGACTACTGCAGCAAACATCTCGAGACAGATTTTGCCACTTAGTCAGATTCCCAGAATATGAGCTTCTGCCCCCCACCAACTCCATTCCCCTACTCACAAATGTGTTGGGGCCTCATTGCGACCACCAGATGTATGTCCAATATTCATATGGACTCAGATGGGTTTGCCACAGTTGTGGAGGTCCTAGATGGTGAGAAGGAGTGGTACATCGGGACCCCCCACAATGGTCAAGCCTCTCTGGCAAAACTGTCCACTTTTGCCATTGGTTATGACCCAATGACAGCCAATGTCAATAGATTTTGATGGGAAAAGGTCACACTGGATAGAACAAGTATTCTGTAAGTCTGGCCTTACCTATCTAACGTTAATCACCACTCAGTTGTCATAACCTTACAGCATTCAAAGGCCAGGAACACCTCACATTGTGTTCACACCAAAGCCAACTCTTGTCTACAGGCATTCTTTTTACTCCATGGCTACAATCAAAACAATGGTCTATGCAATTTATCACAGCCAAGTCCAGCCAAACAGAGTAACCAGTACAAGTTATGATACAACATGTGTAATGTTGCTGTCACACATACTTGCAACCTGGCACATGCACTTTATTGAGCATAAGCACTGCTCATAATATCTCAACATGTATAATGTATGACTGACCCTATGAAATAGAATTTCCGGCTAGAGATGAGTCCCATGTGCCAAACCTATCAACATTTGAAGGGTTCATCAAAATCATGGTCCTGACCACCTATTTTGAAGTCTCTGATGCACTCTAAGACTTCAATGCCTTGGACCTATGTGATGTTGCACACCTGCTCATCAGCAGCAGAAAGTGTGGCTGGGAACTTGTGGAATGGGCGGACACCCACTACAGCTTCTGCCTGGAGGGAGCCAACAACAGTATCAGCCTGTCAGACAGCCTCTACTGGCCTTACATCATGCGTGTAGCCTCCCTCCTGGTGTGTTATCAAAAAGAGGTGTGCAACAAAGAAGATGAGAAACCAGCAATGAAAGAAAACTTCATGACAATCCTTGATCACCCAATGCTTTGACATGTCCTCGACATTTTTATGGAACTGCTGAAGGAGGACCAGGGGTTAGACTACTTGGAATCATTGCACTGGATGGAGCACAAGATACATGTCCAACCTCTGGAGCAGGATGCATATCTCATTTGTAAGTATTCCAAGTTCTTTTATAAACTGTCCTAATTAGCAATTAGCCTTACATGACAGGTTCAATGGTAGCAATGTGATGCACAATGTGATTTTGAAGCTGTTCAAATTTTGGGACTTTGTTGAAAAGGAATCACATACTCAAACTTCATCATAGCATCTTGGTATATATTTGCATAATAAAACTTCATCATAGCATCTTCATATATATTAATAACTTTCATCCTATATTGGTCTTCATGTGTAATGAAAGTTTAATTGTTTCGTCTTGCCCACCAACAGCAAGTCTGTTGTCTATCATGGGCAGGGTTTTGTTACTCTGCAAAGACTGAAGCAGGTCCAAGTCCCCTCTTTGATGACAAAACACTTTGGGCCAGCTTCATTACCACCAGTGTTGTTCATGTAAGAGCGTTTGCTATTTAAAACTAGGCGGCTGTCTAAAACTTTCTTACTCAAAAACATTGTACATGTACAATTCATAGCTATAATAACTACATCTATATACATCAGGCAGAGTTTTGGAAACTATGGAAGATCATGAGTGATATGCATGTAGGTGTTGTTTACAGTGTTCTAGCATGGACTCTACATTTTATGTTACTATTATACATTACTTAGTATAGATACTATAGTGTGTTGTGATTTAGTTTGTGATTCAGAATTAATCTGATCCAAACTAAATCATCACATGATTGCACATGACTAGATGGTCTGTGCACAGTTTCCATGTATATAAAGACAGGAGATTTCACTCAAATCTCCATTTACTTCACTCAATACACTCTCTCTGGCTTCTCCTCTTTCAACAGGTTATGGGCCCTGGCCTCTGATAGCTTTATTGGTTTTTCAGAGTGTCACCCTGTTCTTGCTGCTCTAACTCTTCTCACTCCTTGATCACTCCCTCATCTCCATTCCTTCCTTCTTAACTTTATCCACTCACAGTCTTTCCCCCAGTGTGTGTGCTTGCTTAAGTCTTTGTAGTTAGGAATACCAACTGTTGGGACTGATCCCTGTATAGTGGGCAGTTTTTGATCCACCAGGCAATATAAGGTAGTCACT
>JABCKL010016950.1:0-13302 GCA_018851305.1 Calocybe cyanea | reverse complement strand
GAGATGAGCGGAAGTGGATAACGGTCCTTAATTGTGATCTTGTTTAAGCCTCTAAAGTCAACACAAAGGCATAGGGAGCCATCCTTTTTGCGAACGAATAGAACAGGTGCACCATGTGTGGAGTTGGTTGGACATATAAATCCGACCTTAATGTGCTCATTGATAAAATCTCTAAGAGCTTGGAGTTTGGATTGGGAGACTGAATACATTGCACCCAAAGGGGGTGTAGCACCCTCAATGAGGTTGATCTTCAGGTCATAGGGGTGATGGGGAGCGAGGGTGTCAGCCTTTCTTTTACTGAAGACGTCAGCATACTGATGATAGTGTTTTGGAACATTTGAAAGGTCAACTTCCTCATTGGAGTGTGCGGAGTGGAGTGTAGCATTCCCTGGAGAGAATTGGAGTTGGAAGGCAAGGTTGCCTTTTGTTCTACAAGCCCTGCTAAAGGCAGCTGCATTGATGAACAAGACAGAGGGGGTTGGAGTTGCGGATTTCAGAGTGGCATGAGACTCAGCTATGGGTGGCTTTGCCTCTAACGTCGACTTGCTGGGTACAGGTTGTCGGAATGCTTCAATACTTTGTGAGGCCCAGTCAATCAATGGATTGTATTGGGTCAACCAGTTTAGTCCAAAAACAATGCTGTAGTTTGCATCAAGGGGGGTTACCAAAAAGGTCAAAAGTTGGGTGTCTCCAGTGGGAAAGGTTATGGGTAGCTCGCAGGTTTCTGTAACGTGGTTGTTTGAAGTACCATCAAACAGAATGAGTCATAGTAGAGTTAGTGGAGTGGTTTGGAGTTTATTAGAATGGACAAAATTGGAATCAATGAAACAATGAGAGGAGCCAGAATCAAGAAGGCCAGTGAAGGAAATGGAGTGATAATTAGAACGGACATAAATAAGAAAGGAGTTTGGATTGTGTTTGGAAAGAGCGGATGCATTGAGTCTGCAATACCCTTCTGCGCAGTCGGGAACAATGCAGTCACCAGGCTGCACAGGGTCCTGGGGGCTGCTGGTTAATTTTTTGATTCAGACTCAGAGTCCGAGGACTCTGATGAATCGGACTCGACCACCTGAGTAGCACGAGCTTTAGTAGCCTTGGAAGTAGACTTGGGACATTCCTTAGCTTTATGACCAGAGTTGCCGCAAAACATGCATAGGTTGTTGTCAAAGCAGCGTTCGCATTCCTCTTTTGTGAGTTTGCTGTCAGATCCGAGTTTATCAGCGAGTGGGGAGGGGGTTTTGGTATCTTTGGATTTATTGGACGAGGTGGATTTTGAGTTATTGGAGGATTTGCTGGATTTCTTATGAGAGTCAGAATTGCTCAGAGTGTCGGAGTTGGAGTGTTTGGAGTTGGAGTTGGATGAACTTGAACCTTTATTAGAGTTTGAAGAGTTGGAGGTGTTTTTATTACCATCCCTTGATTTCTCATGTTGGCGTTCCCAATAGCAATCATCAATTTGTTCCACAGCATATTGGAGTTCCCAGAGGTCTTCCAGTTCGCGTTTGTGAATCATTAGAGTGTCTTTGATGCGTGTGGGTAAGCCTCTATAATAGAAGTGACAAAGGGGGCCATCAGGCCAGCAAGATTGAAGGGCTAGTTTCTGGAACTCTGTATTGTATGACATGATGTTCTCAGAGTCTTTCATGCGGAGGTGGTCCAGCTTTTCTTCAGTGTCCTTGATAGGATTGGTGGGTCCAAAGACCCTCCGCAGTTCTCCAACAAGTCTGCCCCAAGTTCGCATCCAGTAAGGTAGGCCTTCCTCACCAGATTCAGCTCTCTGCATATAAGTGTCCATATAATCTAAGGCCATTCCTTTTAAGTAAGAGATGGCAAAGGCAATGCAGTCCAATTCCGAATAGTCTGGGTTGTTCATGAAATAGACGTTGCATTGCGTAATGAACTGATTGAGCTTGGTTTTGTCTTTGCCATCGAATGTTTCAGGAGTTTTTGCTTTGCTGCCCTTTTTCCTTGGTCTGGAAAGGTTACCCTCTAATGTGCTGTTGAGTAGTTTGAGGGTTTGTGTAAAGGTAGCCATGGGGTCTCATGGGTCTGGGACTGGAGTGGAGCGAGTTCAGAGAGGAGGTGGAGTTTCAGAGGGAATGGGATGTGGATTGGGATGTGGATGGTGGTCTTGACTTTCTTCACTTCGACTAGGGGACTTAGAGGGATGCTCAGGAACGTCTGTGTACTCCAAGTCTCCTTTGTCAGAAGGGAGTGGAATGTTCTCTGGGACTTCTTCAATTCTTGCAGTTGCCCTAGAGCTTTCAGCTCTTTGAGCAAGTGTCTGTGGGACTCTTGGAGGAGGTCCAGGAGGAAAACATTCAGTACGTCGGACAGGAGGCGGAATATCAGACATGATAAAAGGATAATAAAAAACAGAGTGGTTCAAGGATCAAAGTTATAAAAGAAAAGACTTGTGAAGTGTATGAGTTCGAATATACTGTTATGGCTATGCCCAAAAGACTAGGCTATGCCGGGGGACTTAACAAAATAAAAGAAGACGGATTACTTAGCAGAGTTGGGCGGAGTTCAGATCCAATGTGGAGTTGGTCAAAGGGACTTGGCTTCAGCTTATGTGCTGCACCCACTTCCACGAGTCGTGTCCTTCATTTGTTCTGAAAGATTGGAGTTGGTTGGAGGGTCAGAGGTCAGAGGTCAGACTCGAGACTTAGTAGTCAAAAGTCTTCAGAGCGAAATAAGAGAGCAGAGGAAGTAACATTAATATTTGAACTGAAGTATCTAGTACAAAATAGTAGTCTTTATATACTAGTATAAGGTCGGACTGGAGTGGAGGTCCAGAACATATGAAACGTAAGATAAAAGATAATCAGAAAGGGGAATGGTAATGAGAGGATGGTTGGCAAGCAACAAATATAAAGGAATGGGTGAGGCAGTACTTGACTGCAAAAGAGGAAGTATATGAAATAGATAACAAAAGGTCCATGTGGGCAGAGTGATGGAGGCAGTGGAGATGGCAGTGTACAAAGATAGGGGTGTTGTAAAGTGACTGGAAGCAAATGAGCATAGTATTTGAAATTGAACATACTAATGAAAAAGCGGAACGGTGCAGAGTTGCTCCAGAGTTGCGGAGTTATCTTCAACAGTATTGATGAGGTCACGTGATGGATTTGGCATGGATATGACAATCAACAAACTCAAAGAGTATGCCCCATTCCCAAGTTACTATCTGCAGTCCATGCAGAAAAGCGAGATTCAAGTTGTGACTCATCGACATCAGACCAGAGAACTAACAGCAGATGAGTTGTGCGATAAAGTTTTGTTACAGCTGAAACCATATCAACTAATAAGGAAATATGTAATATAGCACTTTCTCAATTGAAAAGGCCAGGATGACATATCTCATGTCTATCAATTGTATCTCAGTGTAGGCATCTCTGAATACACCATTGTAAAATAGATCATGGATGTTTCTGCTTCTGCAAGAATTATGGAAGTTTACCATGAAAGCACTGGACAGACATCAAGATTTAGTAACGATGGTGAGATGGTCAGGTGAATAGCGGAAAGTCCCAGTAAATTTTCATAATTGGAGCAAGTAATACTACTTCTCAGCTTGCAAAATTGCGATGTGACTGGAGGGAAAGAGTGAAACTTGAAACCAAGTTTCAATTCCATCACAATATAAGAATACTGTGTAATGATTAATGAAACTACGAGGGAAAAAAAAAACACAGCAAAACTGGAAGAGTATTTAAGGCCCTTGCAGAATGGAAAAAAGTCCAAGGCACGGGAAGTAATATCCAGGTTCTCACACAAACTGACGTGTTGATCTGCCTACAGTGTCGAAGTGGCGTCAAGTTGCTTGTGCCCATCCGATGGAAACAGGATTGTCATAGGGGCCTCTTTTGCTGACTGGACAAACCTGGATCTAGATTGTGGATGGAACTCGAGGATTGATGATTGCGGCCAACCCAAATACTTTCGTTGGTGACTGTTCAAAACCCCCCTAGCTCCCTGTCCACATGATAAAAATACGGTATGTGCTGCTCATCAAAGACGTGACAAAGAATATCAGCCTTTTTAATATCTGTCTACCGTTTGAAGAGGACGATGCTTATTTCAAACTGCCCGGGACCGACGTAATTTATTGAATAGTTACCGAGGGGTTCATTCTTACGAAGGGTAGCTTCCGTTTGATGGGCATAAGTAAAAACAAAATTCCTGTAATTTCAAAAAAATACTACAAATCCCCAATCAACAAAGCAAATTACAGGAATACCATTCAATACATTGGAAGTATGTTGGTAGCTAGGGCGTTCACTCAAAGCGTTGAGCAAGAGCGCCAAGAATGGTGGGATAAACCTGGCCCTTGGTAGGCGCCATGGTAATAGAACCAGAAGCTTGGTCCCACTGGACGTCTTTGAACTCGGTTTTAACGCGCTCCTCACCGCTACCTTCAAGTCCCACAAAGACCTCGAATCCGAAAATGCTCATACGCCCGCCCTTCTTCGTGATTTCTTCGTAAATCTCGTTCACTTCTTTTCTCATCTCAGAGCCGAACTCGACTTTCAACTCGACGTCGTATCCCACAAGAAGGGACCCTATCCTAGCAAATTTAGGACCCAGGATATTGGGTGGGGCGTCAGGAAGAAGATTGGGCCAGTCGGTCTTGATACCATTGGCATTCCTAACAGTTTTCACATCTGTTATCCAACCAACATTTCCAAACCAAGCGAAGCTCTTACCATTCACCGGGTGTTATATCGACTTTCGTAATGCCAATCATAGACAGCTGAATCTTGACAGAAGCTTCTCTTCCCTCAGTCTCCAAAGTACGTTTTTCCCACTTGTTGTTGGACCAAACTTCAGCAAAAAAGAAGGGCCAGAACCCGCCGCCTACTCCGCCGCCATTGACTTCCTTGAAACCATAGTCCTCCCAGCTAGTGTCGCTTCCCTCTTTGACATCAATGGAAAAGACGTTTTCTCGCTTTCCGCCATGAGCAGCCTTAGTGATCCAAGCTTGCACTGTGCTGTGGTAGTCACTGATAGTATATGCAGGGACCCGGGCGATGTAGTTCTTGAGTTCCAAATCATCCGAAGGTTTTCCACCATTAGCACGCTCGATCGCCTTGTTGATTAGGTCTAGATCGGCTAGCATGCCAGCCTGGTTGTAGCTAAGCACCGAGTCATTCATTCTGGTCGGCAGAATACTCTCAAAAGACTTACAGCGGTAATGAGTTAGAGTCCTTTGCATTTTGAAGTCGCTTGACATAATCGGAGTAACGTGCGGCATCAGGGCCATAATACGCTTGTGAGGCTGCATAAAATTCGGAAAGTGCGTTTTTTTTGGTCATAGCAGCACCACTCAAGCTTGGGTAATTATCGTTGGCCCATTGCCAGAAGTCCATGTTGGGATACAAATCAGCGACCTTTTTGTATGCAGCAGCGCCTTCTGCGAGCGTATCATTGTAATTCCAAGTTGCGAGGTCAAGAGAGTTTCGGGCCTTGGCCATGCGGTCGACAATGATTTGGTCGGGGCTGGATTTCTAGGTAATGCTATGAGCCCCCAGGTTACAGAAATCTATCTATGACTCACCGTTTGGACATAGCCCATGTAACTGAAAAATAACATACAGTGAGATTAAGCCAGACCAATAGAACAAATTACTTGCGCAATTAAATGGTCAATATAGCTGCCCACTTTAACACCACTTAAGGTAGGATTATCAGAAGGTACCAGGCCATCACCCATTTTATAGATAAGGTAGTTAGTTACTTCCTTAAGGATGAGATCGCCACCAGCAATTCCGCGCTGGGTGATGGGGCTGACGAGCACGCAGCCACGCCCGCTGGTATCAACGGCTCCAAGTTGGGATTTTACAAAGCTCGCATAGGCACGGGCAAATATGGCGTCGGTAGTAGAAGGCGGCGACATATTAGATAAATGAGATTGACGAGGAAGACAAGCTTAGAAGCAGAGAAGAGCAAATGAGCTGCCGGATGTCTCATTCACCCTCTTCGTATTTATTGTCTCCCAGCTCATGAATAATCCACATTTGGCTCGATGGCCATAGGCTGACCATTGTTCCCCTTCGAAATCCATGTTTCGTGACTTGCAGAGAGTCCAAATCGTTTACTTCTCCATTAGGAATCATGCAAGAAGACCGCGGAGTGACTTTGTTGTGGCAAGTGAAATAGATGCCAGCTAAGCAGGCAAACTAACATGAAATAGGAAGCCAGACAATAAGAACGGCCGTCGATGGAGGCGAGTTAGAGAGCCCGAAAGATCGACATATTAGCTGTCACAGCTCCTGCAATGAAGTAGGGACCCGAAACATCGTTTGCTGATTGTTAACAGGATCTGTAATTTGGTGAATTCTGCCCTTCAAAATCGATGTAGAGTCTAAGATCTTTCAAATTTTTCCATTCTTCCCACATTATCGCAACCTGCTCTACAACCTGCATGTATATTATCTCGCTTCCCATCATCTAAGTCAAGTTGAGGAGACCAGAAGCACTATCTCGCATCGGAGCTAGAATTACTAGAACCTCATTCCGTCAGCCAAACTTTAACAGCCAAACTTTAAGATGAAGTGCTCTTTTAAGACGGCCAAACATGCAACATACATCGCTCAATTTCGTGAGTCAGGTTATTCCAGCTAAACAGGACGGCGCCAGTGGTATGTGTGTGCAACAGAGCGTACTTCTAACACAGGTTTTATGCAAGATTAAGTTAACAAGCAGCTAGCAAACGTTCTTGGTCAAGCTATTTATCGTATATATACACACCATGGTATATGTGCTTGATTAGTCGAAATAATATATGGTGGTTAGGAACATCACTCTAAACCTGTGAGACGCTAAAGCGTTCGACAGCGATTAGTACCTGATTGAGGAATCCAAAGACCTCGTCGATAGCAATTCGACACACATCATCAACAAGATTTACGCCATGAAAACCCGTGGTGCTTACTATTACTCACCTCTTAAAGAAGAAAACAAACTTATCAGCGATCTAATCCAAACAGCTCCGAGTACAGGGCTTGACTAACCTTTTAATCCAAGCATCTGCGTCTTATCCTGAGTGCTAGGCTCTCGGCCGAAGCGCGGGGGCTTGCAAAGGCGTTTCGTAAAGAAAATGTTGTTTCTGGACCATATCTATTTTCTCATCTAAAAATCACAAGTTTTGAACGATATAAGATTGACCCCGATGCTAAAATTGCTGATGAGTGAGGGGATTTACGAGATGTGACAGCCACTTGTGCCCTAGTCTGGCAAGTCATAAAAGTTATGCAGCAGCAATGCAACGAATGAACACAAAGAACCTACGAGAACGGCAGGCGGCAGGAAAAATCATGCCTGGCGTCGATGCACCGATAAATGTTTGTACGTGTAGCCCACCATCGATCCGGCTCACGTCGGGCGATCAAATTTGCAGTTTTCAAACTTAAACCATTCATTGTCAACCGGCATTTATTCTGTTCATTGAATGTAGACGGATTCTCTCAAACCGAACTTTCTACATAAGATTTCGATTCTACCTGTTGCACAAGGTTCAATCTATCTTCAGATGCGTTCACTCTTCTCTTCATAAGCAACTTTGTAGGTTCGCATCCTCAAGTCACATCTATGCCTACGAAGCTGATCGGTCTCCAGTGCTTCTCCTTCTATAGCGAGTGATCAGTGCTCCTTACCTCTCATAGTGATCATGTAATATTGTGCACTCCATTTCTAGCCTCGCTTGCTATCTCAAGGAGGATGGCTGATTTCGTTGGCTGATGATGGCTGCTATCGGTTTCTATGGAGCCAAACGACCTTTATCTAGTTCTCCAAGTCCTATCTGTGTTGTCATTCGCACATGTTTCAACGATGTACCGGGAACGTAAAGGAATGAAATTACCGACAGGAAGGTAACCGCTTCCATGCATACTCACAGATATTCTTGGTGAGCGAATGCTGTATCGCTCCGGTTAAGAGCCGAACTACTCTTAGCGAAACATGGTGCACGAGATAACCTTGAGGTCGAGCAGCATTGCAACATTTGACAACTAGTATTCTCCCAGGTTGCCCAAAAACGCCGCGCTGTCTACGATGGGTACAAAGGCAAGTTCTCATATAATCAGGACTAGACTAGGGGAACTCGAATGCTCATGTCTCCGAAGCCGACGTTATTCGATTGATCTCAGCTGAGATTGTTTATTTATCTACGATTGACTCTTATGAATTAGAAGCTAGTCCGAAGAATTTGCTGTTCTCAAGTAGTGTTGCTGGCTCATACGCATATGTAGGCAAAGTTATGTCCTGCCTCGTTCTATGAAGTAACTACGGTGGCTTAGCGGTATGAGATAGCATAAAGCTTGTCAATTGCATGAAGCTATCAATGAAGATGTGTTAGTCATCACACCATTGTATTTGGAATCACCATCCATCTGAACGTTTGCAATCTATTCACTTAAGCAGGTGCGCACGCATGCTTCATTCTTGCTATTACTTGTACAAGAAGTCTTCTGATAACTAGACGTTCCAAACTTGACACATGCCTCCCGTCACTGATGAAACCAAACCAATCGTAGACGGTGACCTCAATGCAGTTATGTGTTTCCTGAGGTTACTAACTTTAAAGTCCTACCAAGGAATCATGAAGCCCACTACATTGCTTGTCGTAACGTAAGCGGGTCTTCGCGTAAAGGGAGCTCCACTAACATGCCTCTCCGTAGTTGCTGCATATAATCGAGCAAGCCTTCTAGCAAACAATATTCCTCACAAATCGCCTTCTCAGGTGAACTACACCCACACTGGCAAGCACACGGGCAAGTGTGGTTTCTGCAAACAGTTCGATGCTGGCCAAACTACACTTCAACCTAGATATAAATGATACCATCTAAATCGTACCTATTGGTGTGTGACGAGGCCCACCAGACTACAGTGCACTCTTCAATAATATGTAAATGCTGTTGCCGGAACTGAGACCTCTTTGACAGTTGACACAAACTAGAATGCTTCATCAGTAGCTGCCATGAATCATATGAATAGCGTGAGAGGAATGTGGACATATCTACCAGCTTGTCGAGAACAAAACATGCAATACTAGTTTGAGATTGGGCTTTTCAGTTGAGCTAGACAAACGAGCCTCTTAATTAGAAGTTTGACGAGATGGATGAATGATTGTTGTGGTACAGTGAAACCGAGGCAATCTGTCCGACCACTTTACAGTTTCAGCATGCCAGACATCAGATGTTGCTACTCACCCCAAACACAGTCCTTTTTGTAATGGCTTCACATGGCCATTTCAGGCGGAATTTTGGCTTAATAGTATAATAGCATATGGGGACTGCTTGCCTAGTTTATACCAGCTATTTCATTCTTGATCATGGGTTATTCAAACCTCATTCTGTGTATGTACCCTATACTAGTCTGGGGAAACCAATGTGGTGTTTTGACGATCTAGTGTGGCTTCTTGATTTAATCTATAGTCTCATCCTGCCGCATACACCTGCTCATGGTCAATTATGGCATCGTGATGCCGCACACCCATCGTGAATGGTATGGTGCGACTGCTATTCAACAGCCATGATATCAATCAACTACATCAGGAAAGTGGGGTTGGCCTTTATGGACTTTATAATACTTTGTATGCTATACCTCCTTCAGTATCCTTTAATAAAAGTTGTAAAGCATATCAAAGGAGATTTAAAGGAGATGAAGGAATTTAAAGACCTTCTTCAAAGGCATATTCTGAAGGACTCAGTAAATCAACTGCAAAGGATACTCAAGGAAAGTCAAGGATATTGAAGTGTAGACTAAAGAGTGTGGCTCAAGGGAGCAATAAAGGAATCCATGAAGTGTTTGTAAAGGAATACCAAGGATCTCATAAAGTACATACAAGGTTGATGCGAAGGAAAACTAAAGGAAATCATAAAGGGATTAGACAAGGATTTTAAAGGGTGCATATAGGTGGAGCAAAGGGCCGTTTAAAGGAATGTCCTAAGAAAGCAATAAAGGATCAATTAAATGTAGTGTAAAGTCAAGCAAAGCAAGATGAAGGAATGCTAGAAGGACATGCTCATAGGAACCCTCAAGGAGGACATAAAGTATATATCAAGGAATCAGAATGCCATAAAGGATTACGTAAAGGTATACCAAGCATTCTATAGAGTATGCAGAAGGAACATATGAAGACGACTAAAGGATATCGAAGGATACAAAGAAGTTGATCATACAGTTGTTATCTATAGGCACTATAAGATAGAAGGATGTTAACATAGAAAACTATATATATAACTCCTCAATACTAGATATATGGGATTGTTGTCATGATCTGTGAGTGACCTTGGGGACCTTAGTAATCAAGTGTTGTCAATAATGTAGGAGTGTCCGATCGAGTGACTCAGTTGGAGTGTCAAGGATGCAGACAGCCAGTAATGTGGGATCGTCATCATGGTCTGTGAGTGACCTTGAGGACTTTAGTAATCAGATTTAATGTAGGAGTGTCCTCTTGAGTGACTTAGTTGGAGTGTCGAGGTTGCAGATGGCAAGTAATGTGGAAATCTAGCAGCCACTAGCCCTCAAGAGTCTTCTTCTGTCCTCATCACTATCCTTATCTTATGCATGGTTCCAACAAAACAGGACCAAGATCGAAGGGTTTGAGAGACAGAGATCGAGGTAATGGAACATTGTTCGCATCACCAAGTAATAAGGATTGCCAAAAGAATCAGAGGAGAAAGCTAATTCGTTTGGTGGATAATCAGCCACCATTTCTTTGTAACACATTCTGGTATGTGCTTGGTGACAAATCTGGCTAGGTATTCACAAGGCATGGGGCGTTCTTGGAGGTTCCTGAGAATTGTCATAAGGAATGTCAGCGTTAGTATATTCAAGTAAGATTTAGCTTTCACCTCTTCACTTCGTCCTACTGAGTCTTACTCTTTCCGTCCATCAAC
Source organism: Calocybe cyanea (assembly GCA_018851305.1). NCBI lineage: Eukaryota > Fungi > Basidiomycota > Agaricomycetes > Agaricales > Lyophyllaceae > Calocybe > Calocybe cyanea. Next base: position 2,401 of record JABCKL010016950.1, on the reverse strand, counting down.
TTTTTCAGTGAGGTGTCCTTCAATTCCTCATTTGCAAGTACCCTCAACTTGCTCAAACCCAGCAACCGCATTTACCACTGCCACCACTTGTAATGTTTGTGCATTACTCTGCCATCTCTTCACAGGCCGTGTTGCCATAGAAGTCCTCATTGCACTTGCTCGAGTAACAAGATCTTTTTTGATGAAAGGGCTCGGAAGGTTCTCCTCGTCCACTAGGTCATACTCTGGCCCCGGCTGCAATCGGGGTGCAGGTAGTGTTACTCGTGCAGCTACGCCATTGAGATGTGGATGAGGCAAGGGTTTGGGTATGAGCTGGGAAGTGGAAGAAGAGCCACCAGGAGATGCTACAGACTCTGAGGATGTTGAGGCAGGGTTGCAGACCTCTGTATGGGGGGTTGCGCATTCTTCAAGCAAATAGATGGTCTGCGTAGGCGTGTCAGGGGTGCATTTGATGCGCTGCCAGTGTTGCTAGACGACATTGGTTTGTCTGGAGAAGTCTCCCGTCTTCCCTTTGATCTAGCCCTTTGCTTCTCCTTCCTCAAACTGGGGCTAAGGGGTGGACTTGGTTGTCCTGTGACTACCAATGTAGGACTATCCTTCTCTACGTCATCATCATCATCATCTTCTCTGTCATCAAAATCAAAAATCTTCATGAAATTCAATCCAACTTTCGATGACTTGGTGAGCAAGCTAGCAAGCTCCGGGGGTGCCGGAGTTGCCAGTGCTTTGCCGGTTGCAGTGAGTATAATGCCCTTCATAGCAGATGGCATAGCATCAGTTTGCATTGGCCATGTGATAGGTGTAGAAAGATGCAGAAAGACAGCCTTCACAGGCAGCTTAGGGGAGGGATTGTCATGCCTTTGTTGTGGTTGAGAGGGCGTATCTTCAGCAAGAGCGAGACGAGAAAGAGGTGCAAGAACATCCTTAACCTCTTCCAGAGGCATCTTTTCCCTTTGACCTAACATAGTTGCTCAGGACAAGGGAAAAGGAAATAACGACATAACCTACCTTTTGCAACATTTTCTTGTAGCTTGGCCATTTGCTCGTCTAGGTCGATTCGAATGGCATCTAGCCGACTCTCCTCGGCTTTCAGTTCCTCCTCTCTAGTTTGGATCCAGTTGACTTGCTCTTTGACCTCCTTAGATTTCTCCTTGAATTCTTTCCAAATATCAGTTTCCCTAGTCACCCACGCCTTGGACACTTCTTCCCTCTTCCTCACAGCCATCTCTCTTTGTGCTTTTGCTTCCGCGACCTCTTTCTCCCTTTTCATGACTAACTCCCAGAGTTCATCCTCACCCTCGCCCACAGCTTCCTTTACCACAATTTCAACTTGCTGCTGTGAGAAATAGTTCGAATGCTGTGTTTGTTGCTCTTGTAGAGCTACCACCATCTGCTGCAGCTTTGACATCTCTCCATCCTTCTGTCCAATCAGAGTCAACATCTTCTGCTTGCACTCTCATAGTAACGACTTTTGCAAGTTGAGGTCATGCTCCCATGCAGCAATGTCCGCGCGGTGGCCTTTAATGGATGCTAGGCTTTAAGCAACAAAAATCAGCAGGCATACAGGAGCAGGTCATAAAACGTTACATTTTCTCAGCTTCAATCACTTTCTGTGTGAGTGAGAGGCATTCATGTTGCAGTAGTTGGGCAGCTGAAGGTTGCATAGCAGGCTGTTATTTTTGTTCATATTCAAAATTTATGAGTTAGAGCAAAAATGTAGACGTACATTCAGATTCAACATAGACTTGATAACACTGGCAAGGGTTGGAGAATATCCTCTAGAAAGAGGCAGAATCCGACCATTTCTTGCCAAGCAGTTATATGACAAATGATGCAAAGAACAAGTAACGTTCTTACTGAATACAGTTGTCAAGGTCTTGATGTGTCCTAGCTTCATGAAAAAGAGGTCTGAGAGCACATGGCTTGTAAATCACGCAACCTAATGACCAAATATCGGACTTGGTATCGTAAGCTTTCTCTTGCATCAATTTGGGCAACATATAGTAAGGCGTCTATTGCCAATTCAGTAAGATATAAAGCCAAAGAAGTTTGAGCATACCCCGACATAGGTATTGGTGAAGGTAGTTGCAGGATCTGCTTCTCCTTGTATACTTCACCCTTGACATGACAATCTTCCTAGACAGAGGGATGATGATAAAGGAGGTGGAGAGGAAGCCAAGGTAAAACAAGGTGATGGCAGAGAATGTAGCCGGGTTGGCGTTAGTGTTGCCGCCGGCTCGGCTCTGAGCCGAAAGCCACTGAGCCTAGCCGCTTGGCTCAGTTAGCCGAGCCGGTCACATGGCTCAGTGGCTCTGACGGCTCCAGCTACTACTGGAGCCGATGGCTCAACGGCTCGAGCCGGCTCGAGCCATCAATTTTGGCGGCCTCAATCTTTTCATCT